>VDFB02392978.1:77795-99112 GCA_007258455.2 Sequoia sempervirens | reverse complement strand
GGTTTTTGGAGAGGCTTTGTGAAGAATTTTTGGAGGTTGCAGGGCACCCCTTATTCGTTTATGATAAAACATGTGGCTCCCAGATACTTTGGTAAGCATTCGATGAAACTATCTAGTTATTTCATTACATTTTATGAAGAGAACCTACTTGATTTTGGGACAATTTATAGAAAAATGAATACATTTCATTGTTTATGTTTTCCTCTTCATATTCATGCAAGTTCTGTACATACTATGCATTTTTCCTTTGAGGATTTCGTATAGTTTGTGAATAATAAGGGAGATATTAGTTGCTGCCATACCTTGCTGGTGACTTTCCTGTTAATTTCTTGCCAAAATAGGCCTTTCATGGCCACGGGTTTTCACTATCTCTCATTTGATATCATTGTCTTTTCTCTTGTGATCATTTCTACTAACCGTCATAAGAATTTCAAATGCTCGATCCCCTCTTTTTCCTGTAGCTTTCCATGAGATTTTATGGGTTTTTGAGCTTATTCGCAGAAAATAATAGACATCCCTGCATTTTTCTATGCATTCTTCATGTCCATTTCTTCTGATATTTTGTACCTCTTCAGAAAAAATCAAAAGAAAAATTCCTCTATATGACAGTTCGCGACCAGGAGAACTTCTAAAAATGCAATTTTTATGAGATAAAAGACATGGGTATTTCCGTTGTGTACTTGATATGTATGCAAACATGAGGGTACATTTTTTTGCAAATACATTATACATACTTGCACCCTGTATTAGACCCTTGCATATACCATAATACTTAGTTCATTTGACTGTTTTGTCTCATGTGTTCTCCATGTTTGTAAATTTGGGGCATATGTTTTGTATGCTAGTGTTCATATGGCCCCACCACTATTTTCTTGTGACTATGAGAATCCCATCATATGTTCCTTGAAGAAATAATAAAGAAAATACCTCAGATTGTGCATAGGTCACTAATTCTCTTATCAACAGCTTATGTGATACGCCTGAACCCATTTTCTTAGATCAATGTCATTTGAATTTTTATTGCTTGATTATTGACTCTGATGCCAAATACAGGTCCTCTGTTGATTTATGTATCTTATCTTTGATAAAAATGAAGTCATTGCATGACTATTATTACTAACTTTCATTGTAATTTCAATGCATCGATGTTTTCCAGAAAATGCACATGTAAGAACATACAAAAAAACATGACTTCCTTGCTATCACATCAAAATTTCGTTCCTTACTTTCCATGAGATGGCAGCATTCTAAAACTTGTACTTTGTTTATATCTAAATTATGTCATCTGATCATGACAACAATTAAGTATTCACATGGTATAGCACACAAAATAAAGCATTGTTCACTATTTGATAAAAACTAAAAATGTATTTCAATCAATACTTAATAGCCTTTACATTATCCTTGTCTGAAAACTTTCATCTATTTCTGATAACCTGGCAGAGTCCTTGAAGATTATGAATAGTTGCTTTAGCAAATGCATATTCACTCACTCTTGACAGTGTTCTCTATGTGCATGATTTCCACACTGAATTGCTTCTGTAACTTGTATTGCATATCTATCTTTCATATTTATCCAGTGGATATGGTGCAGAAGAAACTCTTGTATTTATTGTGACTTAAACATATGGTGAGATAGACAGCTAAGGTGCTCATATGGAGAGTATTTTTTTTCTGCTTTCAAAGCTTGATATGCCCATGATCATACTTGAATTATTGTTCTCCATCTATTTGTCTATACGTTCTTGCTATCTTTGGAGATCTACAGGCCTGATCTTGATCATTTGGATTATGATGAACTACCTTCATTGTTGTCTATGATCTATTATATGAATCTTCCTCCATAGGCCTATCACTTATGCCCCTGCTCCTATTCCAACACATTGTAGCATTGATCTGATGACTCTTAGCTTTTCTAGTTGTAGCTTCCTTATGACTTTCAGGTTGTCCTTCATGAATAGCTGACAGAATAAACATAATTTGCACTATTTTTTGTATGCCAAATGACTGAAACTTTTGAATAAACATGTTGTCTTATGATCAGTCATATTTTATTGTACATTCCTTATATTTTTACTTTCAACAAGAATGATATTTAAACATGTCAGCAATAAACAATGTGAAGCGTGATGAAAATTAGGCATTTATGTATGCATTTTCACTACCACTACATAATCATGTTGATATGATGACTTCAATAATGCATTTCCCTCTTAAATAAGCTCGAATGAGCTCATTATCTGATAACTCTGCATGTCGGGCTTAACCCTTGTGGGAGCCTCATTTTAACCCACATGTTGAATCAAGATGAATAAAACAAAGAAATGATTACACCTGTATTTGCACATGAAGCAAACAAATTAGAGAAATCATGACATGTCTTAGGTGTATTTGATCATTCTTTTCTCTCTTTTCTCTGAACATGAGTGACTTACAGCTTGTTTGATGCATGCAAAGGATAGTTTATACACTAGTGGGTGGATGTGTATGTAGGGATAGAGACCATCATTGTTTAGAGCTCTTCTCTAATCATTGCAAAAAAATTCAAATACAGGATAAGGAGACTGGGAGAGGACACAAAACAAGCAACTTGGAGCTGAGGATCATGCAGGATGATGGACTTAGACCAGTAATCAGGCAATGACTGGCCTCTTCCCCTATATATGCATCTTTTATTTTTTCAATCCATTCTTGTATATATTGCATTTTATGTACATTGGACAAGCTATATCTCACGGCTTGTGTGAGATAGATTTGAACTATTGAATCAATAAAGACTTTCTTTCAGCAATATCTGTGTAAATATTTTAGTATTGTATACATTTGTATAAATGTAACAATCTATTATTGCAAATAAAAGCTTTTTTGATTCTTATGTTTATACACCTGGATGCAATATAGGGAAGACTAATATGAAATACACCTCATTTTCAGTTTATAAACACCTAAACTCACTCATTTTAACCAGAAATAAAAATGAGTAATGCATACATGACTACTAAAGCATTTTAACAAACAACTTAAACTCTTTCAATATTTCTAAGGCAAGCTCTTGAGCATATTTTTATTACCTAGAATTATCCTTGAAAAAAAACAAGAAGAGCAAGCTTATTGTTGACAAAAGGCATATATGCAAGGATACCAACATATGCCTCACTAGAATGAGAGTCCTCCAATTTGTCAAGAATATCATCTAAAGTATCAAAATCATTCTCGTAAATTTTTCTATTGTATATTTTATTATTTCCTACACAATCAAGGATGAAATTCTATTAGCTACAAGTCTATTAATATTCTTAAGAATTTTTGGGCCATAACTTCTTTGATGACCATCCATTTTACATAGAAAACAAGCATTCAAACCTCTCAAAACTTTAATATCATGTTTAGTTTGATTATCACTCAATTGAAACTACAAAATATGTAGAATACACTCATCATATTTGAGAGATATAAAAACCCTAGAGTTAAGATGGGGAAGAGTAGACCTTGTTTCTTCCACTTGCAACACATTACCCAAAGATTCGAGGACTTGAGGGATAAAATTTCACATCTAAGTAGAGATAAATTTTAAAATTCTAACCACCTTAACATATAATTGGGTAATAGCATAATAGCAATAGCATAGACAAGGCAGTGAACTATTTGGAAAAATTCCTCAAAGAATTGTGGTCTCATGGTGATGGAATTCCATGATGAATTCCTATGGCTATGGGTTGTCATGGCATTCCATCTTCATGAGACTACATTTATTTGAGGCATTTTTCCAAATAGTTCATTGCCTTGCTATGTATGACATTTTTCATACATGACTACCAAACCATTTTATCAAACAATTCACTTCCTTAATGCTATGGCTAAAAGCCTAAAACAGGTGCTTTCGAACAAGCTATGGATGCTTGGAAAAAAATTGTCTAAGTATAATAGTAAGCAATAGCATAGACAAGGAAATGAGTTGTTTGAAAAAATTCCTCAATGTTGATGGAATGCCATGACAAGCCATATACAAGGAAATGAACTATTTGAAAAAATGCCTCAAAGAAATTTGGTCTCATGGTGATGGCATAGAAAACTAGAAAATTGATGAAACCACTCATCCTACCTTAAAACATACCAAAAGTCTCCTAGAAATTAGACATATGAAGATTTAAGATGACTTAAACAACTTTTATTTCCAAAGAATAAACTTATGATGACTTAACCAATCCTAGTACACACTCCCTCCCCATTAACCACTTAGACATATGGATTTTATCAGCAGATAGCTGAACCACCTCACACGTGCACCTGAATTATGTCTATTAGTGTTCTAGCGATGAAATGATAGATTATCATAATGTCACCTTGGGATCACATCACCATGAAATAACTTCATCCAACATCCTTATGAGTGTAGGTACCACCAAATAGGTATTTTTCAGATCTTTCTTCCTCGAGTGAGGGAAATTTAGGAGGAGAAGAGGAAAGCCAGACATGTAGTAGGTCTAAAAGAGGGAGATCAACTAGAGGTCAAAAGATTAGAAGAAAAATCCATAAACACATGGAATTTTTTCTTGATGAAGGGGGGGCTTGTTCTTATGATGATGAGAGCATAGGTGACATCGAGGTGCCCTTGAGGTACAAACATCTATGGAAACAATGGGTACCCAGGGAACTTCCTCCAATAAACACTAATTTTTGTGTTAATGAGAGGATATATCGCATAGCACCATCGTCATTACATGGTTTGGGCCTATTTTGCATGGATGGCATAAAGGTTTGTTACGACAAAGTTACTGAATTGATGGAGTATGTCAGACCCTGTTAAAGTTACAAAGATTGGATGAAACTAGTTCAATATACACGAAGTATGTGTAGGTATGCACTGTCAGCTAATTATATACAACTAAAAGATAAGGATCAAAATAAACGAGTGGCTATGTACATTGACGGAAGGCCAAAAGCATTAGGGAATATTGCAAGGTTTATAAATAGTGCATGACCTGGTTCAACAAATAAGCAACCCAATTGCATATTCAAGGCGCACTAGGGAAATCATGTATTTGAATGATAAAATCAATAACTGTAGGGGAAGAGTTGCTAATCGATTACAATTTGAATCACTTAGATACAAACATAGTTACTATGGGGGTGGTACATACTATATACCATTTTAACCAACCTCCAATTAATGACTCCAATATACCATTTTATTATTTATTTATTTTGTAAGTCTATTGGTTTCATTTCGGTAATGTTTTTTTATATTTAATTTTTGTCACAGCAGAACATTGATCGTACGGGGAAGGCTCCAACCAAGACCATAGATCATGATACATCTTTAGGCACTTCTACCTGACAAGTTTACCTCATTGTTATTGTACAAATTAGATACAAGAAAAAGTTTTTTTTTTTTTCATAAGTTTATTGGGTTAATTTCGATAATGTTTTTAATATTCTTGTTGCAGTCAAATGATTAGGGAAAGGAACCAGTAGTAGAGGAGAGCATCCATAGGGTCGAGGTGTAGTCACTGTTATTGGATGATGACATCGCATATTCAACAAACCCTCTCGATATGATAAGGAAGACACAAAAAAAATGCAAGGAAGAAATCCTTCAATTGTTATTCATAGTGCCTCAAACAAATGAGATAAGAGAGAGGGTTAAAATGTTGACTGAGAGAGTACAAAACTTGCAAGTAAGCTGTCATGAGGTTTTTAATTATAAGTTCATTCATGGTTTTATAATTTGTACTCTTTTATGTCATGAACTAAATATGTGTTGTTTTTACAATATTTTTTGTGTCCTCATGATGCTTGTGCGCATGATCAGGGTATTGCAAGTGCTGCCCACGAAGTAGGGGTTGGTACAAGTGTCCATTCTAATCTTCCTACAAATACATCAGATCATCCAACCCCATCATTCGTGCCTATATTGTCGACTGAAATGTCGGCAACATATAGCATGCAGGGATCGGGTAGTACTCATGATGCAGAGGCCACTAGTAGTGGTGATGTTTTAGCAACATTTCCTGGATCTTCCCATATTACTAGTATGGGAACATTTCCGGTCACATTTGTGGTGACCGAGGATTTCGTTCCCATAAAGATAGAGGTCCCAAGTAATTTAAAATATTTTAATTATTATTATATATAATCCAATTGAAATTTACTTATTGATCACTCTTTTTAGACTAATGATCCCATGATCATTTTGTAGGAAATGATGTTTTTTTATAAACATCTAGGTGATATAACATTGGATCTCTTCGAGCCCACCATACGTACACAGTGGAATTCCCAAAATCAAGATTTAAAGGATGAGCTCATTAACCGTTTAGTTGTGTTTTTCGGTGAAAAAATATTCAACCGAGCCAAGGTCCTTAAGAAAGCTGGTACATATCTAAAGTATGTGAGGGACCAATATAGGTCACATTTAGAGAAGAACAAAAAGTACGAGTGTCCCCCTATGATTCTAGAGAGGGAGTGGAAGGACCTGGTGTCAAATGGAAAGGAAAGGGCTAAAAAGAAAAAAGGAAAGACACCACCAAGCCAAGGAAGGTATGTGATACTATCAACAATGTAATTATATATTGATTACTCTTTCTTTTTACATAATCTAACATATTTCAAACTTTTCATAGGGTGCCCGACACATTGAAGGCAACAAAGGCAAGACTAGAAAAACACAGGCAACACATACTTGGCTCTGGTGGTTATATGAAATTAGCCGCAAGAATTGTAAGTATCAATAAATGAAATATTGCATCCAAATAATAAATTGCAAACAATTTTGGTTTGATCACACCATAGAAGAAAAATTCATGATCTTATGCAAAAATGTAGGGCTCTAAATTCAACAGAGTGCCCACAGAAGAGGAAATGAAGATTTCCTTCCAACATGGCTATGAAGTCATGGTTGAACACCTAAGAGTCTTGACTGGGAAAACACAATCTTTCACTGCATCTAACACACAAGTAAATAAACTCAATAAAGTTTATTTAAAATTTAATACTTGTGCAATCTATTCAATATTAATTTCCACTGCACATGACATTGGAATGCAGCCTGGTGAGGGTGGAGCACAACCTACAGATGAAGGTCATGGTGTGCATCCCGGTACTAAATGTATTCATGTGCTATACAAAATGCAATATGGATTAATACAATTAAACATCTTTAATTGCAATTGGTGTATTAATTAATGTAACTTTTCATGTTTCAACTTTAGAGCATGTAGAGTGTGATCAAAATGTTGAGCATGATTGGGCTAGAGAAGATCAAGAACATGTTGTGGCCCCATCAGGTAAAGAGGACCACTCTAATGTTCTTTTAAACATATTTAATTGCAATTGGTGTATTACTTAATGTAACGTTTTGTGTTTCAACTCTAGATCAAGATTTAGAGGGTGTTCAGAATGTTGAGCATGAGGCTATAAGACAAGATTAGGAACATGATGTTGCCCCATCAGGCAAAGAGCACCACTCTAATGTTCTTTTAATTAATAAAATACTTGTAACAATAATAACAAAACATATCAATTTAACATTTCTTTGTTATTGCAACAGAACCCCCCTTGCAGTGGCCTCCACGTCATGATCAATACACAACTAGGCATACATTAAGATCATGAGTAGAGGCCAGAACAACTTAAGGGGGGACAGATGAATTAGAAAATGATACTCCACTTCATATTTTTTTAGCTTCTAAAAAAAAAAGTGATTGTAATCATATTATGACAACCATATTTTTGATCATATGTAAAAATTGAATGAATGAATGTTATATGTTATTAATGGATGAATGAATGAATGTGAATATGTTAATGAATGAATGTTATATGTTATTAATGGATGAATGAATGATTAATGTTATATGATTGAGTATGGGGAATTGAGAGTGTTTTGAGTGGGGGGAGGGCCCAAATGAGCTTCCATTGTCACATGGTTGGCCCTATTAAGTATAGAATATTAAACTATTCTCGAAACAAAGAGAAGCTCAATCCAACTACATCCAAGTATCTTTTTAATTCCTCTATCTTTCATCAATCTCTTTACTATTTGAACCTCGTACAGATGTTTTACATGAAGAACCCATTATTGTGAAATGTGCCTCTAGTTGAGTAAACTGAATCCATTCTCTACATCATAATTTCAAGTTGTTTCCATTCCAATGTTCTAAGTTTAGTTTGTTTGTATGGATTTGTATGAATACCACATTATGTTGTGTGTGGATTTGGTTTCAAAGCTTTGTTTCTTTTGTTTTTAGTGGTGGCATAACTCTAAAATTTGACTTTTTTTGCATAACAGAATAGTGGAAAAATTGACAACTCTAAAGGCTTTAGAGGCTCAATTCAAATAGATACACAGATATTTGGATCTTGTTAATGGGAGGCTTCCACTTAACCATGAAATTTTGTACCATCTACAGGTATGCAAAAATTTCTCTACTTACATTCATTCAACTTATTATCTTCCTTACCAAAATCTACCCTTGTTAAGCCACAACCATAACTAGCGATGCAGAGTCAAGGTGGAGAAGACTCAAACAAATCAGATTTTAGTAGAGGAAAAAGGCAGACCATTTTTTAAAGAAACCATGGAGTGTAGATAAAAGTTTAAAAGGGAAATCAAGTATGAATAAAATTATGGATAGTGAAACATGTACTTCCCTCAATATATTGAAATAAAGGATATTCATAAGTCCTTATGACTATCATAAAAGGAATTCAGATATAAAAAAAATACAAGTCTTTCCATTTCTTATTCTCCATGTCTCATATTGCTAGGACTAGAGGATTTATTTCCAATTTCTCATATAGGAGAATACACCTATGGCTTAGATGCATTCCTTTGTATAAATTGGAAGGTATAAGATGTAGAAAATGCATATAGATATTACTTCCTTTACTTGAATTCTACACCTTGATGGATGGATGAGTTTTCTTTTAGATTCTATACTTACTAAATTATCTATTCTAGTAATTTTGGAAAGCCCAAAAGGATGGTCATTCCAAATGGTCTAAAGAGGGGAAGAAGTATGTGATAATTTTGGTCATAGGTAGAAGGAAATGAAGCAAGAAGGACAATCAAAGGAAGTATAACGATAGTCAAGCCACAATGTACATGGAAGAGTGGGAAGTACTATCAAATGAGTAGTCCTAAGTTCACATGGAACAAAGGATATAACCTTGAAATATACCATAATGGAAGTCAAGTTCAAAGAGACCATTGTCATAGGTATGCAGATCATAGAGGATCACAGTCATAAAAAGAAGATCATAGCTAGTTGTATGAAAATCAAGTGCAGTTTAAAAGCCATGAGGATAGTCTTACATAAGGGAGGCATAAAATAGTTGAAAACAATCATTATGAGCATCCAGAATGCAAGAAAAGGAGGCACAAAGAAATACAAAATAAAACATTCCAAGGGAAAACATGTATTAAGGAGAGACAATTATGGTTCATGTTTAGGTAGGGTCTTGGAGAAAGCTTATTTAAGAACAAAGTCAAAAGAACAATCAATGTATAACTAAGTTATGAGGGTAGTTTGGAGGAATTTTTAGAAGATTATTATAAAGGATTTTAACTATACCATTATACAAAGACTTGGAAAACATTTAATGTGACTCTCAGTCATATTGAAACAAATCCCATAATTTTTAGGCTAAGGAATATCAAATGAACTATGATAGTGACTATGAATCCTTGAGAAGCAAATACAATCACTATGAAGTCTCAAATAGGTTGTTCTAAGGAATATATTAAATTGACAAGAGCTGGGGGCAGTCACCTTTGTATGTACATTCCACCGTATGCATAAATCAGTGATTTATGATTGTAGGTAAGGTTCCTACGTGGTTGATAGAGGACAGTGCTTTAAAGAAGGACACTACCATATGCTTGGTAAATATTTTAAGTGCTTAAACAATGGAGTTGTGAACAACACCATGACTGTGATCATTGAAAGCCAAATGCACAATTTTGAAGGAGGCAGAGGTATATAAAGCATGACAGTCATACCTTGAAAATGACAGTGTTTGACTATCAAGGGCGGTAAGAGTAAATGAATCTTAATACAAACATTGCTATGATGGTCAAGAATAAGCTATTTATGAACTTTCATAAGTTAAATGGCAAGAGTAATTCAAGACACCTTGCAAGGGGAAAAATACACAAAGGACAATAGGTTCTTGACATTATAAAGGTAGTATTTTTAATGAATACATGGAAGACCTTCAAATGGTAGTTGTCAAGGATAATGTTAAAGGATAATTAAAGGTTTCCAAGAGAGGTTTATATTTATGAATAACCTTACACAGTTGACGTGGACAATGCCATGAGTAAAAAATGTGACCAAAAAATTCTATGACAAGCCTATTAGATACATAGATAGCTAAAGGAGCATGCTAAGGGAAGACTTATTGGACAAACCATGATAAGTACAGACACCTTGAATACAACCCACCATGTACACAATAAATACAGAGCCAATGCCAAGGATTTCACCTGGACAATTAAAGGGACAACATTGAGTATAGAGTTATCAATGTGACAGTCATGAAGGGCTAGACCTTTTGCTTATCAAATTCATTCCATCATTGTGTAGTGTTCCATGGACAAAAGGGAAACAAGTTTGTTAAGGCATAATCATTAAGTAACAATAGACATTATAGTTAGGATAGTCATAATGATAGATGGGAAAACCATATGTCAAAAGGGTAGACATCATTAGCATATCCTGATGTGTGAATGTCTACATGACGCGTGGTCTTGCTCATGAGTTGTAGTCTTAGTCCCATGCTATCATCCTAGAAGTTATGAATATGAAATTCGATTTCTACAAGGATTAACTAGTGTGTATGCGAATGATAAATGGAAATGGAGTTCCCTCCTTTCTTGTGCCAACTACAAAAGCTACACATTACATAAGCATACAATAGCAATAAGGTGAATGAAAAGTAAAGAATGAGTTTCAAATAGTCACCTCAAATTTTGGAATGGAGATGAGACCACATAGATATCACAAATGCAAAATATTTGTTTGGAGCAAAGTCAAGAGGACTAATTTTGGAAAGTGTGGCTTGCTTAGGAAGCCCAAAATGTTTAAGGTTGCTTCATAATCACATGAAAATCTTCAAAGAATAGAGTTGCTTGAAAATAGTGTGATCCTTGAAAATTTTATGATGCTTGAAACAAACATATTAAGTAATAAAAAACTATACAAGTAGCAATATTGAATAACATAAAACTTGCAATATAGATGCATTAAAAAAATATAGCCTACACACAAGCATTAGCAACTCACATATAGTTGAATACATAGACGACATATACATAAAAGGAACATAAAAAAATGAAACACACATAGACATGAAGAAGGCAAATCAAATCTAGCATTTTCTAATGTGCTTTGTTGTTAGAAAGTAGGAAGTAATAGTCCCAACATGCTCTCTTATTAGGCCAAATGTGGGGTAACTATGCAATGCCTTTATGAATTATAAGCACTAACATGTTCTATAATTATATGACACAAAAAAGAGCATAAAAGTAGCTACTATGAGTTACATGTATTAGTGTATATCTTCCTACTAGGTGGCTCATTTTGTTAATACAATAGTAGGAATGACATGGGACTAGTGTGCTTTGTTGCTTAGGTAATTTTGATAAGGACAATGCTTTAAAGAAGGACACTACGATATGCTTGGTAAATATTTTAAGTGCTTAAACAAAGGAATTGTGAACAACACCATGACTGTGATCATTGAAATAAAGTTATGAATATGATGATCTATGATGTAGATACTTTTTAAAAAAAAAAAATTGCACAATTTTGTCAAAATTTTGACAAAAACCACCAAAGAAATTTTAAAAGGTCTAACGCAATTGTTGTGCCTCCGACAAAAGATAGAAGTGCCTAAATAGTGACATTTCGATGAAAGATACCGATGAAAGTTTCTGACGAATAGATTTCTTGTCGCAATTTCGACGAACACTTGTGCCTTTGACAACTGATGAAATTAGGTCAATATTTCGATGTTTTTTAGAGTCTATCAAAAGTTCAATAAAAAAGTTCCAACAAAAATTGCTTCAATGTTTTGTCGATATTCCGACAAGCTTCTATCAAAAATTCAACAAACGTTCATTGAAAATTGGACCCAAATATTGTAGTGTCCCTACCTATCTCTCAAGTATCTCCCTCTCACCCTACCTAGCTAAGTCCCCCTCACTCTAACCCCTTCTCTCCCACTCCCTCTCTCTTAAACTCTCACTTCCACCCCCTCTCCCTCTCTCCATCCCACCCTACCTAGAAAACTCTCTCTCTCTCTCTCTCTCACACACACACACACACTCTCTCTCTCTCTATAAAATTATCCCTCCCTCTAAAGACATAAATAAATGCATACAAGCATAATACATATGTACATACAATCCTACATCCATACAATATACATGCATTGATACATATACATACATACATACATACATACATACATACATACATACAAGCATATATACATACATACATACATGACACACCAGTATACATGTACATACAAACATACAAATATATCAACAAACATTTAATAGAGTGGCATTTAACATTAAGGAAGGCATAACGTGAGTGCGTTATAATGCACACATGTTATGTCTTGCTTGACATGTATCCCGGAGAAGAAAAAAATGTCAAAACTAAGACATAACACGAGCGTCGTTTGTGTTATAGTTTTCTTTGGGAATCCCCAAGCCTTAGCATTGGTATTTTCCTTGGAATACCAACCCAAAGGCTTGGAGGGCATTACCAATGACCAAAGACCTGTTTTTGCAAATTCTACAATTTTTTCACATAATCAAGTTTGTGCTCACTATCAAGGTTTTATCTGGTTCAATATCAACAAAATCGAACACATGGGTAATGTTAGGTTCTCTCTTAGCTATCCAACGATGTAATTTTTTTCACTTTTTGGCAATGTTAAGCCTTTCATCCATAATTTCTTTTATTTGTATGTCTCTTTTTTGCTAAAAAGTAGTGTTTGGTGTTTTTTTCATTATAAATTAACCGTTCATCAAAATTTCAAATAAATTACATTTTTAGAAACTAGACTCCATTCTAAAAATTTTAAAAAAAAAATCAATTACCTTCAAAAAAATTTAGGGGGAGCATGGCCAAAATTCTGCTTTTCAGAAAGTGCCCACTTAGAAAATCAATAAAAAATAAAATATTCATTAAAAAATTATCAGAAAAATCTTGCATCAACTAGATACTATTAGCTAACTTATGACCATAGCCATTTTAAAAATACTACAAAAAATTTCACCGTGCTAGGCTCGTACAAGAGTTTTTATGTTATATTTTTTTCTGACAAAAACAACACCTATTTGTGTACATCCCTCTTTTGAACCCCTTAATCTCAACCATTTTCAAAATAAATTAGTAGTTTAGAAAGTAGACTCAGAGCACATCGATCCTTGTTTTTGTTCCATCTCAAAATTTTGAGTGTAACTATCCTCAATTTCAGGTCCAAGGTCAGTATTTCCTGATTTCAGAAAGAAAAAGAAAAAAAAAAAAGTGGCCACTTAAGCCCCCTTTTTGGGAACCATCTTGGTGCACTTACCTAAATGATACCTTATGGTCAATGGGCAATGGAATGTCACACCTCTACATGAAAAAACCTCAACATCCACTCACGAAAGTAGTTCATCATCACCTTCTATCATTGTGTCGTTCTTATCAAATCGTCGCAAGCCTTCATGATGAACCTCATGCAGTCGGTGTTTGCAAAAAGAAACTTCTTGAAAGAAAAACAAGCTAAAGAAAAAATAATAATCTCAACAAATGGAAGACATAAAATTTCAAAAAAATTACCAGGCTCTATCAAAGCTCAAGGATCCAAGAATGAGTGAAATTGGTTATATATTTAAGTTAATGTTCTTGAAATTTCCTAGTGACGCTTCCACTATTGATAGTTTCATTTTAATGACTGCCTATTTCATAGCACACACCACCATTTTGTCTTCCATGCATTCTACTATCAATTACCTCCATGCCTCCTCATCTTCCATCACTGCCATTTGCATGTCAAATTTGGCATGAAGAGATTTTCTCAACAATGGTCTTTGCTACCACTATAGAACGCCTCTCAATGTAAATATTGAATAAGTTGTTAAGTAAATATGCACTCACTATCTATATTAGATTTTCTAAAGATAGCCAATTAGAGATAAATAACGAACATAACATAAAACAATTACAACTGCATGATTCAAATACCTAAAAAGCAGCATATTAAACAAGCTTAATGCTAGTAAGGAAAAGTAAATTTATGCAGCAGTTGTTAATGTAGGAAAGCTAAAGGAAATAGTTTTCTATTCCAAAGGATCATAATCGTCCCTTCTAAAAAGGACGAGAAATTTAGTCATTCGCACATCAAACTAATCATATCTAATCAAGAAAACTAGGTGAGATTTTCATTATGAAAGGTCATGTAAATGATGAAGAAATATTGGGTGATCCCACAACATTGGTTTACAATTTCTGGGAGATCCTAATTTTTGCTGAAATCACATATTTTTAGAAAATATAATGATTTAAGCCTTGAAAAATTCCATTTAAAGGATTCCAATTGAAGAGGGTTTGATCGAACCACCTTAGATCAAACCCCCTTGGATAGAACCCCACTAGTTTTAAGTCATACCTATAATGGCGTCTCCTTTACACCTATCAAAATGCTGATAAAAAACCACTTTTGATTTACCTTTTGGGGGATCATATCAATTCATTTAAAAAAAAAAAATTTAAGTATGTATTCCTTATTATAAGCTTCCCAAAAATTATAATTTTAAATAAATTTAATTTTATTATTATATTTATTTTTTATTTCTTGTGAATGTAGGTTTTTCAGGGAAAATCAAACTCTTTGTTCTGCACGTGGAAAAAGAATAGATTATCAAAAAAAAATTGAAAAATATCAATGCACTAGGTATTGAAGTCCTTCATCCAACAAAAAAAAAAAAAATTTGATACATAAAAAAAAAGTTATGTTGTATATAGTCCACCTATGTCTGAATTGTAATTGGTTTGACTTCAAAACTTGATTAAGGAAAAAATATTCAATAAAACACTATGAAACCAAATGAAAGCGCTAGATATTGTAGTTACAAATCTAAATTCAAAAAAAAAAGAATTTTGTCCTTCATGGAAAAAATTTTGTTATATACGGCGAGCATCACTCCTTAAAAATGGTGTTTACTAAAAAAAACTAGTTTTTGAAGGAGATGGAAAAAAAGTGCAATTTGATTCCAAAAAACTTGAAAAAAATATTTTGAATCTATAGACAAAATGTCACAAATCACTAGTTTGCATCATCTTCAAATTCCTCATGGTTTAGCTGCTATAGGTGTCTAAAAGTGAAAATTTAGTTAGAAAACATCAATTCAGTGTCCAGTTTGGCCAAAAATTGTAAACCAATATTCTGAGATCACCCTATTGTGAGAGTCGAATTTGAACGGTGCAGGTACAACCATGTATGAACTCCCCCTGGGACCCCCTCCACATAGTTCACCATCCTCTCCTTTAAAAGCACGGTCTCAATACCTGCTAAGGGATGAAAGCAAGGGAAAATAATTAGTTACAAATTGCTCACCTGTAAATAAGTAACCGATTCCAAACGAGGTAAGAGAACAACTACCCAATACCACTATACAATCCCAATTAAGATAACAATAATATAAATGTAATCAACTAGAGGAAACTATAATCTTCTACAAACTCTCATAGTTATTAATTTCTCATTTATATATATATAATGGAAAGGATAGTGAAAGGTTCGAGTTTTGATCCAAACTAAAATAATGTTTTATTGTCTAACCATTTCAACTTATTTTGGAAGCTCCTTCTTTCTTAAAAACTATGAATACCATAATGGTATACATCTGGTTATATACTACTATATAATATTCATATTTTTTGTTTCTCATATTTTAGAGATTAAAGAATGATGACAATCAACAACCTGATATAAACTGAAACACATAGATTAAGAGTAACTAGTTTACCTTTCTTACTTCTATCATACTTTTTTTTTTTTTCAAGTTTCTCTGTAATTAATTATATAGTTTTAGTTCAATTTTCAGGAGGGGCATTACACACACATTTCATGTCATGCTTCAAACCCTCACATATGTAACCTATAAGAGATGCTCTCACTCAAGCCCCTTAACCAAATTAGCCAACCTTATACAACTACACATATGTGCTTTCTTTTATAGACATAAGCTTGCACAAAACTACCAATTGGTATTACATAAGCCCTGTGACTAATACCATGAACTTACAAAACCATTTCCCCCCGTATTTACTTTTTGGTACTAATTTTTTCCAATATCAAATATTTCCCCAGTGTGCAAACCCACATTAAACATTTATCCCAATGTTATTTACAACACATAAAGTGACCCAAAGAATGTCAAACCCATGTGATACACACATCCCTAGATCGTCAAACCCATGTGATACACACATCCCTAGATCCCCTAAGTACACCATAAATAATATTAAATAATATTATAAAATTATGCAAGGTGGACAAAGAACCTTTTCCTAATATTATCCCACTTGTTGTATACATTACACAAGAGGTAAAAAGTAAACTCAAACACCAATAAAGGAACAAAACCTCTACCCACATATACCATCAAGGAATCAAATATCTCCAAATGCTCTATCAAGATACCTGCAACAATAATCAAGATGACCATCATCTCAAACATGAATCCTCATTCTCCATCATGCCATAAGATCCCATTCAAAGAAATTTCACACTAACTGTCATATAGAAGAATAAGTCTTGCCTCAAACTGATATACAAACACAAATTTTCACTAAATCCAATGGTAACAAATAGGCATAAGTAGTTGTCAAGAAATAACCACCATAGCTAAAATAGCAATCACAGCTAGTTTCCAACACACCAAATTAATCATGCCTTGAAACCAAGGTATACACATTTGTTGGGTGAATATTTTTTTATCAATTAACTAATGAAAAAATGGTTATATCAGCCACAGTATGATGAGATAAAATCTCTCCTCTCAAAAAGGGGAGGCTCCCTTCTTATTGTTAACTATAATCAACCAGTAATTAACTAAGCTTATTTACACTAAAATTATCCATGGGGTGCTTCCATATCATCTAATTCTCTTCTTTCATAATGGATGTTTTCTTACAAACTTACAATAACTATCCTGTGATACTTATAGTATGTAATGAACCACAAATTGCTAATTGGAGCAATAATAACTCGTATCCAATTTAATTAAACAAAAGAGTAACTGAAATGATACCAATGAGTGTAACACCAAGAAACCGATGAAAGTGTGCAAAGTCTTTTGTTGCATATTATTTCAATTGGAAAAAGAAAAGGTATGGAATATGATGCAGCCCAAAATCTTCACCATATGCCAAGATAAGATCAACAATCATAGATGATAACTCACAACCCAAATTCCTTAAGTTACTTCTCAATCGCAAACATAAACACAACTCTCAAGATGATATAGCAACTCAAAGGCTATAAAATCATATTTAGAACACCTTTTAAAATATTTGATTCCACGCCACAATTCAATCACGTATACAAGAGAATGTAATAGAAAAGACTTAAGAACAATTTCAATCCATCACAAGCTTGATCCAAGACAAAGATTGAATGCCAACTTGCTTTCTTTATATTGATTGAATATGATTTACACTTTGAACACAAAGCTTCAATGTACTCCTTAATTTGACAGTGTTTCACTTCAATAGCCAAAAGATAAAAATTACAAAAGAGCCCCCTCTTATTTATAGAGAGAAGCCTATAGCAAAAATAGGAAATCTACAACTACTTTGACTTATTCACAAACATAGTCTAATTTGATTTGGGACTGTGTTGTTTTTACATGTAATTTTATATTACAAAAAGACATGGTAAAATTTCATTTACAAACTATGAACTACATAAAGCAAAACTTTAAAAATAAAATAAGTGTCTGCAAGCACATTCTCTTATTCTTCTACATTGTTCTCTAGAAATTCAAGATTCATATCTTTTTAAAGCCGCCTAAAATTTAGTGTTGTTTGGCCCTGGTGTATAACTGGAGATGGCTAGAACTCATGTGATGGAGACCTTTATGCTTTTATGTGCTTGTTCAAGATTGTCTTCAAATCATCCAGAATTACTTGGAAATCCACTAATCTATCAATGGAAGATAATGAGAAAGCTTATGATTCAATCTCAATATGAATTAGTGAAGTAAATTCTTGGACAACTGCATCCACAAGAAGATTTTTTTGATTATCATCTAGTATCTAACATAGAAGCTCCCCTATCTTGATGGTGATTTCTAACCCCTTATCAATGCTTGTCTCTTAAGCTTCCTATAGATCTTTTATCAATTCATTGAGGACCTCTCTCTTATGTTTCATTGTTTCTCAGTATTCAATGTACATATTCCTTGTGGGGATCACCCCATTCTCAACTAACACTTCCATGTTGAAGTCTCTTAACTTTGTCAAAGCATCAAGATCCTTCTCCACCAACTAAAAATTCTAAGACAACATGTCAAGTGTTTGATTCAACTCTAACATGGCATCATCCATATCATCCATATTGTTAATCAATTCAATAGAAGACTTCAAATGTAACAACCTTGGTGTTCTTCACAATAAAATTTCCAATGTTTTCACCTCAAGTGATAAACCATGATGCCAAAACATAGCAATAAAAAAATTTATTTCCATAATGTAAATTACATGCGCAATTGAATAACACTTATTTCAAAACTTCCTTTGCATTCCATTGTAATTTCATAAATTACAATATTCCAAGAATGTAAATTACATGCACAATTGAAATAACATAGACAATGGAGCCAAAGGTAGTCACACTACTTTGGCCAAAGTGTTCTCACTCATTACTTTGAGTGAAGGTTTATTCACTTACACTTCTTAAGCTCATTTTGACATAAGGACACTATAATCTATGCATATGTAATCCCTCCCATGGGTAAGCTTCAACCCCATAATTAACCTATCATTAATCTCATATGCTCTAGGGTGTTTCTACTCTTAAATCATATATAAAAGTTCCCTCCCTTCAATGGACAACAATCCCAAGAGTAACCCACTAGCTATTTAGTATAATCAAATAAATTAGCTATGAGTAACCCTTAAGCTACCCTTGTTTAATCATATCTAGTATATTAATACCTATGACAAACAATTCCTCCTATTATGGAGTAATTACAAGTACTTCACAAAACATTATAAACAACTTCTAATTTATTTTCAAAGCAATACTAATTTCCCCTAAATCCAAGTATTCACTATAGACTAATTAAAGCAATTACGGAACAATCTTTCGAAAGCTAAGACAAATAAAGGAATATTATCCTCATGCTTGTATTTGCTTATCCAATCGACTAGCTACAACTCAACTTTGCAAAACAATAACTAGCTTAGCTTTGATCTCTCAAGCAATGCCACAATAACCTATATCTCACAAGTTTTTAATAAACTTCACTCAATGTGCTAAAATACTCCCACAAATACTCAAATCTCTCTCTCTCAAAATATAGTAGAATAATGTAAATATATTGCACAAGAAATCTTGTGGAATGTGTCCCAAATGAGAGTTCAACTCCACTCTTTATACAACAGGTTGCAGACTTCTCATCCTATAGAAAAGGCATGAGAATTGACAGAAACATACATGCATATCAACTCACTCAACTCAACTAAAAAGGTGGCACACAAACAAAGAGTGTACTTAGCAAAGAATGCCACAAATCGACCTCATTAGTTGACAACAATATAAGACTATTTCAAACAACACATGCTCAAAAGATGATATTCAAATTGCTCTCAAAATGAACTTCTACAATAATCAGAACTTCATAAGATGATGCCAATCAAGTAACATATTCACCTTATAAGTTGGTGCAAATTTTTCCCTTTGATTCAGTCTATCCTTAATTTACAACACTTTCACACAGTCGACTTAGTCCATGGTGAGTCGCTTTGTCTCATAATCAGCTTTGACTGATTCATCAACTGGTTGTAACTTATCCCCTTTTTATGCATTTACACTTATTCACTGTTGATATTTATCTCATGATAAGGCATCTCAGATATTTTTAGTTTACTAAGTCAAATGTATTTAATCTCCATTGCATCAACCAAGTCAAATTCTTTAAATCGACTTACTTGTTGTAGTATATATATATATATATATATAGATATATATATGGGTAAGTGCATGGATCTGTGACACAATTTTGGTGCCAAATTGCAAAAAAAACCCATAACAAGCCATATTGTGATTGCCAAATTTGGTGCTCGCCAAATGGCTTGAATTTTGCAATGAGCATTTGTGAACTCTTTCTTCTTCTCTTTATCTACCAGGGAGACTATATAAATGAAATAAAAATTTAAGTATAAGTTGACATTTACATATAGACATTTACTTTCTTATACTTTAATTTATATTTCATGTATATAGATTCAAGATTTTTGAGAGTGGTTTCGGATCTCTAGGAGTTATAATGCAAATTCTAGTTTTTGGAAGATCTTAAAAAATTTAGACAATCAAATTTCAGTAATCAGCATGTCAAATTTTAGTAATTAGGAGGTCAATTTTTTATTATTCAACAAGTTGTATCATCTTTCTGTCTCACTCTCTACTCTCTACTCTCTATATCGCCACTCCCTCTCCCTCTATCCCTTCCTCCCTCTCCCCTCTCTCTAACACACACCCCTCTATCTCCTCCCTACATCTACCTCCCTCCCTCCCCTCTCTACTTCTCTCTATCTCTTCTCTCTCTACATCTCCTTCCCTCTCAACTAATATTTATCTCCCCTCTCTCTCTCTCTCTTTACCCGCCTCTCCCTCCATTACTTTGTATCTCATCTATGTCTCCCTCCCTACCTCTTTCCCTCTCTACTCTCTATCTCTCCTCTCCCTCCTTCTACCTACCTCTCTCTCTCACTCTCTATCCCTCTCTTCCCCCTCTTTCTCTCTAACTCTCTCCTCTATATCTCATAATTCTCTCTCTCTCTCTCTCTCTCTCTCTCTCTCTCTCTCTCTCTCTCTCTCTCTCTCTCTCTCTCTCTCTCTCTCTCTCTCTCTCTCTCTCTCACACACACACACACACACACACAAACTCTATCTCCCTCCCAAACACTCCCTCCCTCCCCCCTCTTTCTCTCTCAATTGATCCTTTTCTCTATCTCACCATTCTCTCTCTCTCTCTCTCTCACACTCACACACACACCTCTACCTCCCTCCCTCCCTCCCCT
>VDFB02392978.1:0-61446 GCA_007258455.2 Sequoia sempervirens | reverse complement strand
GTTCCTTTTTTGGTGGCTTTTGGAGGGAGAGGTTTTGATACTTAGTCATTTTTGACTCATTTTCGTAACTCAGTTCTTCTTATGTAATTTTGGGGGTTAGTTATTTTGGAATCCTTTCTCAAACTTGCAGCTTTTGTAACTCATTTTGGCTTTTATGACAAAGGTTACCTAGAAAAATTAATGAAGTTAAGTGCTTTACCATCTCGGTTCTTTTGTTCTTTGTGTGCACTCATTTGATTAATCAAGCCAATTGTGAGATTATCTTTTTTCCTTGTGGTTTTGTCTCACTAATACAATCTTTTGTAGAAGATTGTGTATGTTCCAGGTTATAAGTTGTGTAAAACTGCATGTGATTCTAGTTGTGAAAAATTTTGTCCTTCTAGATATAGGCATTAAAACCATCTTATATAATATTTATGCAAGAAACACATAAGACTAGGTTGTGTACGTTAAACTTTTTCTTTGTTTAAACTTATGTTTTTAATCTGTTTGCAAATCAAGCTAATGTTCTAGTGCATCACCCTCAGGAGTAGATTTTTCATTTTAAATTATCTTTCTTCCCCTTTCCCTCACAAGTTAGTAGTTTTAGAGTGGTAACCAGCTAGGAGTCAGCCTTATTTGGAGGTTCATTTCAACTTTAGGTGACCCACAGCCTTGAAATGATCCCATGTTTTTCCAGAAAGCTTTGTTTCATAACTTTGCATAGGGAGGATTTCTAGGAGATAACAATTTTGGCACACCTAGTGGGACACGTACTTCAATGTATTTTGTTGGTTTGGTATGAAACCAGTGGTTTTCAGCCTTTTCAGAGGTAGTATTTGCATATGTAGCGACTCCAAGTTTAAATTTACTGGTTTCAGTAGTGCCAATTCTGGTTTGTTTCAAAAAAATTGAGCAAAGTTTTTTTTTTAGCTTCTCTAATGAAAGAGCATGTCTTCATTTCATGGAAACATGTCTTTTTATCCTCCATTGTAGGAAGAGCTTTCTTATCAAGCTTGTATTCGACAATAGGAAATAGATTCAGTTGCCATTTTTTGGAATCCTTTCTTTGAGGATGAACTTCATTTTTGAAGGCTCAATGTATTACGCTTCGAACAGAATGAATTTTTTGATGAAAAGAAACTAGAAGAACAACTAATTGATTGAGACACTTTTCTCCTCTGGGAGAAAATTATAGAGGTAAATCCTTTACATTTAGCCATAAGTTGTTACCAATTATAGCGAGAAGACATCAAACGAACTGGTAAGTTATTGGATGTTGATTATCAGCAAGAAAATAGAACATTGGATCATGAACAGGAGCATATATCTAAACCTGACATAATTGTTTAGGATGTAAACTTTAACATCATTGAACATATTATGAATGAAGATTCTAATCTTGAGCTTTATGAAGAAATTTGCACAGGGATTATTGAACAATTTTTCTCAAAGTTGGATGGCAAGGAATTATATTAGATCAAAGCAGTTGACAAACATGTTAACCCACAACAATAGGATCACAAGCTTCAAAAAATGTTGAAACAACAAGAAGATTATAGTCTTGATAGAGAGGAGTTTATTCTCTCAGATCAGGAGGTTTCTCATGAACCTGATTTGCTAGAGGTTGAAGCTGATTTTCTAGACAAAGGTTTGTTTCAAGAGACTTCTTCATTGTTTGAGTTTCTTCCTTCCTTCATTGAAGAAGACAAGCTTGAGTTGGAGTGAAATTTCTTGGAAAGTATTGAAGACCTTGAACTTGTACCAGCTATTTCCAAGAACCTTTTAGAAGCTAGTGTTTTTGATAAGTTGTTAGCCACCTTAGTGGAAGAAGATTGTCCACTCACCATGGAGGAGGAGTCAATATGGAAACTTATTATGCAAAGTGAAGGTAATGATGTCATTACAAGTCATTCAAATTGATTTTTCTCATGTCCAAACTCAGCTAAGGAGTGGGATTTTCATGAAAAACATGAAGGAGAGGCAACCAACAAGGAAAGCCCATTTTTTACTCATTCAAGAGGTTGTCCAATTAGATACTTAGCTCATATGGCATTTGATGAAGCATCAATAATCAATCATGCACACATGTATGAAGGTACAGATGAAAATATTATCAAGGATGTACTTGCAGCTAAACAAGAGTATGTTCAACTCACTTACCCTCCTTTGAACAACTATATGCATCATCAATTTAGTGAGGAAAGTAAATGTGTTTTTCTCTTTTCTGAGGTAGTTCATCATCTTGTTGAATATTTCTCTGTGTCCTATTTTTTCTTAGTTGCCATCATGTATGTAAATCATTGCATATTGCTTAGAAAAGGCAGTTATTTTAGTCATCCTGTGAATGGGTTTGTTTGACTAGTTTCTCTACTGGTTAGATTAGATTAGTATAGGTTTTAGTCCTATTTTACATTCCCTAAGTGCTACTTCAGCATAGTTAAGTAGTTTCCCTTTTTGCATTCTTTTGTTTTCAATAAATGTCAAGGGATATTCATACTGTCAAGTCTGAGTTATAGAAGTTTTGAATCTATTTGCCTAAGTCATGAGCCAAGTTTACCAAGTGAATCCATGCCCAATGGAAAATTTTAGGCTATTGGTTCTCATGTTTAGCAGGTAAACATCTAGCAAATGTTGCCAAACTGTTACCAGATTTTCACCCATGGATAAATTAGGTTGAACCTATTGATATTTAAAAGAAAATGATAAGTTTTTTATTCCCCTTACATTACAGTCATTTGTATAAATGAAATAAATTGAGAGATTACAAAAAAAAAAACCATCGCATTCATACAAATTGCATGAAACATAAGAAAGCTTTTAGACATCTTTTCTGAAAAAAAAGTAATCTTTATTGAATGCAGAAATATTCATTTGACTTACACATTCTGTGAGTTTAACTTTTGTCTTATTCAATACAAATCAAGATTAACATGTACATGAATATGAAAATGAAGAAAATAATATGCATGTAAGGAGGGTAACCAGTCATTTAGAATGACTGGTTTTGTTGTGTCTTCTTGCCCTACTTCCATCTAAGTTGTCCTGACTTTCTTAGCTCCTTGATACTTCTATTTCCTGCAATAAATCAAAGCAATGTGTTAGAGCAACACTCTAAAAAATGAAATATTACACACCATACATGATCATTTACCCATTCATGTATAAATTAATCATAATTTGCATTAAGTAAACTAAGTGTACATTTTAGGTGTCCTAGAAAACCATTGGAGTCATCAAACACACCTAAAATATACATGTTTTTTCTAACTCGTTCGCTTTATGTGTAGCTACAGGTGTAATCATGTCTTTTTTTTATTCATCTTAATTTTAGCATGTGGGTTAAAATGTGGCTCCCACAAGGGTTGAGTTCGGTGTGTTGTTGTATTGTGCTTTTCAGAGACATTGAAAGAAGTATGATTGAAGCTTTTAGAGGCCACACAAGTCTATCATATATCATAGCATGACTAGCTTTTAAGAACTGAACAAAGCAATCATCATCATGGTCACCAAGGTACATAGCCATAAGCTCTTCCTTCAACATATGTGTCTAGTCAGAGTCAAAATGAAGTCTTCAAATCAAGGTGGTGGCCTAAAAAGTTCAAATTTAGTTTAAGGTTGGATTAAGATCATTTCTAGAGCTACTCATGATATAGTATTGTTAAATATAAAGCTACTGCTCATTGGATACTACGTTTATGAGATTGACATCTTCTAATGGAGTAGGATATTTTCTAGTGGAGTAGAATATCCATACAACTCAAAAACATAAAAGAAATTCTACAATTATAAAAGAGATTCAATGACAAGAATATAAGAGAACATGAGCTTGCTCCTATTGAGTAACATAGTTTACAGTGAGAGAGTAGATTGTATAAGATTGAGCAATACAAAGCAGAGTCTTCCTATAAAATATAATCACAATCATAAAGGGATAGTCCAATACAGAAAATATACCAATAGTTTTAAAGTCGTATGCACAATGAAAATACTGAGATAGTTTTCCATATAAAAGAGGCAGTCTTGTGAGAACAAAGCAATATGTTTGTCTTTAAGCTAACATTTCAATTCACTCATAGGAATCAAATTGCACTTCTTATTGGTTTTTTGATATCTAAATTGGTATCTCTACATTTGCATGAGACTATGGTTATGAAAGCAATCATAAAATTTGAAAAATACAATGAAGACATAGGTTTGGAATAACATAGAATAGAAGGAAGCAATAGATGATGTGAAGACTCAAGGTGCAATAGAAAGTGATAAAATTAATTACACAAAATAACTAAGATCAAGAACCGTGATTGCAAATAGGTTATTCTTGTCATGGACCTTGTCAGAAAAATAACAAAAATCATCAAAGTTTGAAACTATAACTAGTATTTATCTCAAAGCAACATACTCCTGCGGTTGATATATACAGAGAAAAATAGTAAAAGTTGCTAAATAACTACTAAATAGAGTTGTGTATTGTGGTCACATCGAAATAAATAAATAATGATAACCTATCAGAAGGAGATGGCACCATATGCAGAGGAAAGGAATAATAGTTGACTTTCAACAAAATTTACTCTTCTTCCAAGATATATAAGGTTTTTTCAAGTGGGAATCTAAGTTGAAGGCAGTCCTATTTTGAGGTATTAAAAGACACTATGCTATGTCATACAAATAAAACACAAATACAATGCCAATGCAAAAAACTGTAGTTTCATATGATAGTATAATAGTGAATGGTAGTTATGGAAAGATAACAATTCATGATTAAAGGGGTTCTTTCATTAGATATTATAGTTGGTAATGCTTTGATGGACATGTATGCAAAATGTGAAAGCATAGACAAGGCATGAGAACTATTTGATAGAATGCCTAAAGGAGAGATTATTTCATGGAATGCAATGATTGCAGAAATAAACCAAATAGGTTTTGCAAAGATGCTCTCAAAATCTTTGAATTAATGAAGCACTTTGGAACATATCATGAAATTTAGACAGGTCTCATCCACAAACACAATAAATCTATGCAATGTCTAAATTTTCATGATCGTTTCCATCATTTTAAAGTAGGTTTATTTTCACATAGCAGATGCAAAGAAGACTCAGTTGCAGTGAAATCCCTAACGACTATCAAAGTTTTGTTTTCTGTATTACAAAAATATTGAATTATAGACCTTTTATAATGAAGAAAAAATAGTGATAAATCTCAATGGTTGTGGTTTTAAAGGCCATGGATCGATAAAATGAAGACTATTATTTATATATTTTGCTTGAAAAACTTACCAGTTTTCTCACTGAGAGATCAATGGATTTTTGAAGGAGAAGAGCCATTATTGCCTTGTTTTCACCATGGGAAACCTTCTACATAACCTCCATTAAGCACCTATGCATTCCTTGTGTCAGCGGCCAAGGGTTTTCAAAATGTGAAATATGAAGTGAAAAGTGAGGTATTACTTTGCCTTGAAATTTACTTTTAGGGTTTTGTTTTACCCTAATCTTGACTGGAAAACTAAGGCATTTTGCCTCTTATTTTAACTTTTGTTGAAGGGGTTTATGTTATATGTAATTTTATGCCAAGAGTTGAAGTATTTCAAAGACTTTTTACTTTGTGTTTTTGTTTTTTCACATAGGTCGAGCTTTGGCCTTTTATTTGCATATGCTTATAATGTAAAGTATTTGTCAAGTGATATTTTTATAAATCACTTAACAAACTACTATTCTAAAATGCAATATAAAGCATGTGTTGATAAGACCAGGTCTTTAAGGGTGATTTGTTTGAGAATTTATGAAATACCAAGCTTATAGGAGGAAAATTACTCTTGAGAACATGTAGGAGAAATTGATGGCTACTTGCCAAGCATCTAGGGAGGTTTTCAAATGCCAAGATATAGGGGAGTGGAAAAAGCATTGGGAGTGATTTTAGAGTTGTTTGAGTTCAATTTGTGGACATTTGGAGTGTATTTAGGGGCCTTTATGGTTTGATAGGGTCAACTTGACTTTTTCAACCATTGTGAGCTCTTTCGGTTAGGATTTAGGTCCTAAATTTTTGTCCTTTGGTGGGCTTATGAAAATGGAGCTTCTAGTTCCTTTTTTGGTGGCTTTTGGAGGGAGAGGTTTTAATACTTAGTCATTTTTTACTCATTTTTGTAACTTTGTTCTTTTTATGCAATTTTAGGGGTTAGTGATTTTGGAATCCTTTCTCAAACTTGTAGCTATTGTAACTCATTTTGGCTTGTATGACAGAGGTTACCTTGGAAAATTAATGAAGTTAAGTGCTTGACCATCCTAGTTCTTATGTTCTTTGTGTGCACTCATTTGATTAATCAAGCCACTTGTGAGATTATCTTTTTTCCTTGTGGTTTTATCTCACTGATAGCATCTTTTGCAGAAGATTGTGTATGTTGCAGGTTATAAGTTGTGTAAAACTGCATGTGATTCTAGTTGTGAAAATTTTTGTCCTTCTAGAGATAGGCATTAAAACCATCTTATAGAATATTTATGCAAGAAAAATATAAGACTAGGTTGTGTATGTTAAACTTTTCTTTGTTTAAACTCATGTGTTTAATCTATTTGCAAGTCAAGCTAATGTTCTGGTGCATCACCCATAGGCATTAAAACCATCTTATAGAATATTTATGCAAGAAACACATAAGACTAGGTTGTGTAAAAAAAATTCTTTGTTTAAAATCATGTGTTTAATCTATTTGCAAGTCAAGCTAATGTTCTGGTGCATCACCCTCAGGAGTAGATTTTTCATTTTAAATTATCTTTCTTCCCCTTTCCCTCACAAGTTAGTAGTTTTAGAGTGGTAACCAACTAGGAGCCAGCCTTATCTGGAGGTTCATTTCAACTTTAGATGACCCACAGCCTTGAAATGATCCCATGTTTTTCCATAAAACTTAGTTTCATAACTTTGCATAGGGTGGATTTCTAGGAGATAACACTACCATCAACCCTATACCCTCTCTATCTCTCCCACTCCCTCTCTCTCTCTCAATTCTCTCACTCAATCACTCCTATCTCTCTCCCCTTTGCTCTTAACCCTTTACCCTCTATCTCTCTCCCACTCCCCCCCTCCCTCTCTTTCATTGACTCTCTCTATCTCTCTCCCCTTTATAACCCTTAACCCTAAACCCTAAACCCTTAACCCTTAACCCTTAAACCCCCTACCCTCTACTCTCTCTCTCTCTCTCAAGTCTTTCACTCAATCACTCCTATCTCTCAAGTCTCTCACTCAATCACTCTAATATCTGATTATTGCCTTGGGCATTACTTTGGAGAAATGTACTAACACCCATGCCATAAAAAAGTTAAATTGGGATTTTTCGTGTTTTTTGGTCGATGCAAAACGCAACTTTTTTCACATTGCCACTTTTGCGCCCATCATGATCTTGCACATACCCAGATGTAGGATTTATCTACCCTATTTCAGATAGTCAGTGGGTGTCTCCATTAGTGATTGTTCCCAAGAAAGGAGGGAAATGGCGAGTTTGTGTTGATTATAGGGATCTTAATGTTGCCACCAAGAAGGACCACTTTCCCTTACCCTTCAATGATTAGGTTTTGGAGACACTTGCAGGAAGGAAATATTTTTCTTTTCTAGATGGATTCAACGGCTACAACCAAATCCAAATTGCACCAAAGGACTAGGAGAAGACCACATTTACCTGTCCATGGGGGACCTATGCCTATTCAGTACTTCCATTTGGCTTATGCAATGCACCTACAACTTTTCAGAGGGAAGTCATTGCATATTCTCATACATTTCTCATGATTGCATGGAAATTTATATGGATGACTTTACCACTTATGGTGTTGATTTTAATCAAGCGTTGAAAAATCTCAGGAGAGTCCTACAGAGATGTGAAGACCAAAACTTTTCCTTAAACAATGAAAAGTGCTTCATGATGATGCATGAAGGTGTAGTTCTTGGCCACTACATCTCCCACAAGGGAATTCAAGTAGATCCTACAAAGATTGAGGTAATCACAAATCTATCCACACCTATAAAACAAAAGGATGTTAGGATTTTCTTGGGTCATGCAGGATATTATAGGAATTTCATCAAGGATTTCAGCAAGGTAGCAACACCATTGTACTCTTCTCACTAAAAATCTTAAATTTCAATGGACTGAAGCCTGTGACAAGGAATTTTTTGACTTGAAGGTAGCTTTGACTCATGCTCCTGTACTCAAAGGACCTAATTGGGAACTTCCTTTCC
Source organism: Sequoia sempervirens (assembly GCA_007258455.2). Classification (NCBI taxonomy): domain Eukaryota; kingdom Viridiplantae; phylum Streptophyta; class Pinopsida; order Cupressales; family Cupressaceae; genus Sequoia; species Sequoia sempervirens. The sequence continues at coordinate 53,253 of VDFB02392978.1, read as the reverse complement.
ACATCCATACTGATGCATCAGATTATTCCATAGGAGAAATCTTAGGATAGAAAGAAGGAGCTATTGAAAATTTCATTTACTTTGTCAGCAAAAATTTACAAGGAGCTAAATTCAATTATACAATGACAGATAAAGAAATGCTGGCAGTAATCTATGCACTAAAAAAATTCAGACATTACATAACAGGCTACCAAATCTTTGTGCAAATTGAACATGCAACAATTAGATATCTCATGAATAAACCTTTGATCATGGGTAGGTTGGAAAGATGGTTATTGTTGATGCAAGAGTTTGATATAACCATTATGGATAAGTTAGGGAAGGCCAATGTTGTTGTGGTTTTTCTTTCAATACTGACTACATCAGAAGACAATTAGCCCATAGATGACTCTTTCCCTGATGAGCATATATTCTCCCTTAGTATACAAAAACCCTAGTATGCTAACATAGTCAATTATTTGGTCACAGGTAGAGTTCCTTCTCACTTCTCTCCAAAAGAGAAAAGGGCACTCATTGAAAAATCTTTTCCTTTCTCTTGGATTGTTGGATGTTTGTTTTATACTGGACGAGACCATGTCATGAGGAGATGTGTGAGAAGATGATACATATGAAATTTTGCATGCATGTCACAATGAACCATGTGGAGGAAACTTTGCAGCCAAGAGGACAACAATGAAGATTTTGAACACAAGATATTACTAGCCAACACTCTACAAGGATGTAGGAAGGTATACCAGAAAATGTGATAGATGTCAAAGAATGGGTAGACCAACCAGATCTGATGAGATGCCACTTTTCCCTCAAGTAGTAATCACTCCCTTTGACAAGTGGGGATTGGATTTTGTGGGACCCATTAACCCTCCATCAAATGGTAAGTCTTATATGTTGGTATGCACTGATTATGTGACAAAGTGGGTAGAAGTTAAGGCCATGAAGCATGCAAGAGATAACAAGGTTGCAAAATTTCTTTATGAGGAGATTTTCACAAGATATGGAGTCTCAAGAGAAATATCGACTGATCAAGGGGCTCAATTTACATCAACCCTTGTTGTAGCACTAGTTAATGAGTACAACATAAGGCATAGGAATTCTACTCCTGATCACCCCCAGGATAATGGCCAAGTTGAGGTGACCAATAAAGAAATTGAAGCTATTCTAACCAAAATGGTAACTATTCATAGAAAGGATTGGGCAAATAGATTACTAGAAGTTGTTTGGGCCTATAGGAAAACCTAGAAAACAACTACAGGCTTCACTCCATTTGAGTTGTTGTATGGAAAGACAATCATGATTCCCATTGAATTTGAATAAAACTCTTTGGACTATAGTAGACTTGGGGATGTATATTTTTGAGGCACAAAGAGAAAGAATCATGCAGCTAAATGCTTTGGATGAGATAAGAATAGTAGCCCTGCATCATACAAAGGTAGTGCAAAATTAGAGAATCAAGTGGCATGACAAATTTATCAAGGACAAGAAATTTCAACTAGGAGATTGGGCCCTGCTCTATGACTCAAGATATCAGGACAATGTAGGAAAATTACAGACAAGGTGGCTAGGACCATATGAAGTCACTAAGGACTTTCCTAATGGAGCTATTCAACTTACTACCATTGACCCTGTTATATTCAAATTACTTGTCAATGTTCATCACCTCAGATTATATCACAAGCCAGCTTCCATAGAAGAGTTATTACAACAATACACCCAACACTCAGCACTCGAGCTTCCTACAACTGAAGGAAGTAGACCTAGTGTCCCTCCTTTTAGCTAATTAGGGTACATACTTGTCATAATAAAGACTTCCTCTCTTGTGGAAGTCCATTTCTTCACCCATCCGCCCATTCACCCATCCATCACCACCTTTCTCTCTCTTCCATCACTTCATTCCACTTCATTTCATTAACTACTCAATTTATTCCCTAAAAGGCAAGTGGTGCTTTCTCCACAATTTTGCAATGAATCCTCCACACATTCAGTTATGTGCGCATTAATTTCTATCTTTTAATCATCTGTTAAGTGCATTCATTTAATCATTGTACGTTAGTATAGATGTTCATATAACATGTCATTACTCCCTATCAAATCACCACTCCCATCTCGCATGTGCAGGCACATGTCCAAATTTTGGTTGGGGGGGACAGAAAAAGATGCAAATATATTGCCCATGTGTCAATTTATGCTAGGCTACGTGAAAAAATTTAAAATGATTTGATTTGAAATCTGAGTGAGAGGATGGCTTGCATGTGTGAACTGACATTAACTGTAGCCGCCATTTCTTCCCATCATAATTCTCCTTTATCACTCCTTTTGTTGTCATTATTGACTCTGTCGTAATCTTGAGTTGCAAGCAAAAAGATAAATCAAAAGAAAGGGAAAATTCTATTGATATTGGCACTAGAAATTGAGTAGGTATTGTAGGAAGGTGATTGAGGCAGTTTACAATGAGTATGAGGTAAAGGCAGCAGCAAAGGAGGAAACTACGAGAAAATTTCTATCACAAAGATTGAATAGCCTAACTGATGAGCTAAAACAGACTGAACCCCATTCCATCCATAATTATGCTACAACACTAAAAAGGATTGATAGGTATATTCATATTGGGAGAATGAAGGGGCGATTTTGGCTTCCTCTGACTTTCCAGCCACCCATTCTCATGTGGTTTGTGCCAAACTTCAGATTCTACCAGTATGACATTGCTGTAGAAAAATAAAGATGAAACTGATTTGACAGATTATGAGGATTCTATTGGGATCTTGATTCACGCACAACAACCACTGATGTTGGACAACTATCAGTTGTAAATTTCAGAGCTTTCACCAAGTAGAAGAACAACCCTTTCCCTGTTGGAGGACTAGAAAAATGTTAGGTTGGGGGGAATGATGAGCCTAGTTTTTGGTCCAATTTTGGGTAGAATCTATAGTTTATTTGTTGGCAGTTGTCATGGACTTTGATGTTAAACATTGATATTTTCAAAATGTTTCCCTCAAACCATAGACATTAGGCTTAATCCTATCTCTGTAAGTTTTAATGACAATGGCATATTATGTGGATTATCTATATTGATTTTGCATGTGGTTAATGAATGTTCCTTAAGGTGGTTATAGATGTGCAGTTATTGTGTGTATTGACATTGCTATGCAGATTTAATTCGAGGATGCTAAGTTGAGGAAGACACCGCCAACTGGGCATGCACCATAACGTCCAACAAAGAAATCGCTCAAGGTCAAAGGAGGTCGATGGTAGAAGATTCCTCATGCAACTGAATGTAACCACCTTGTAGTGGACTTTAATGATTGAGAAAATGTAGGCGTTACTGTTGTGCTAAATCTGCATTTGGACCTACATGTCTGACCAGATTCTATGCACACGTAACTGCCGCCACTCCAATTTCTTTATTTTCCCTAAATGGCGTCCTCCCAATCATGGATTTGACTGCCTTGTTTAGCTAATAGTATAAATAAAGATCTGATGCTCCTTCCTCAGGAGGTTGCATGATTTGATATTGTACTTTCACTCTCAAGTTTTCAGTAATACAAATACATTATTCTTTTGTACTCATGATTTACAATGAATAAAATAAAGTTTTGAGTTTGAGCATTTGAGTTCTCATTAGTTTTAGAGGATACTTATCCAAGGGGGCCCACTTGGTGAGTAATCTATCTTCTTAGTTTAGTATTAGTTTAGTATTACTTAATATTTAGTAATTAGTTAGAAATATGGTACCGACTATTCCTGCAGCCACTAGAATTTCATTCTGTGACTATTCCTATAGCCAAAGCAGACAGAGAAGCACCCTATTTATTGCTCAGATTTTCATTACTATTTTTCATTTTAGTTTGATGTAATTTTTTATTAATGATTTGCATTTATAGTATTCCCTTCTAAGCAATTTACTTTTAGTATTGTGAGTTCTTTAGCTGTAGAATGAAATGACTACTTTGAGTTCCTAGTGCACATACTATGCTGGCCCATTTCAAGTTCATGTCCCTGGGTTGACAACTTAAATGCACCTTCATGATGATTGAAATAGCTATTCAGGTTAGATGTCCAATATCTGAATCATGGTTGTAAGGGCTTAGTTATTAAATCATTGTAGGAGGCCAACAATAGGATTTTGTGATGTCAAGTTTAAAATCCATACCTACATTATTACTCATTTCCATAGAATAGAGGATTTCATGCATGGAGATGGTAGCATCTAGAATTTGACGGCTTGTGACAAAGCCCTTCTGATAGGGGCTCATCATTTTCTCCAGAAGGGGCTTCAATCTATTTGCTAGGATTTTGGATCAAATATTTTATAGGTGGTATTACATGAGCTTATAGGTTTGAATTCAACCATTGTTTGAGGGTCTAAATTTTTAGGAATGAGAGCTATAAAGGTGTGGTTTAGTTGCTTCAAAAAATTTCCAAATTTAAAGAAGTCTTTGGAGGCAAGGAACACATCTTCACCCACTATGTCCTAGAACGCTTGAAAGAAATATAAGGGGAAACCATCATGCTCAAGGGACTTCTAAGCTCCCATGCTAAAAACAACATATCTAACTTCTTCAAGTGTAATAGGCATGAGGATAAAGGAATTGTCAACATCTATTATGGTGGCAGGGGTGTTGTCCAAAAATTGTTCTTCCAAAACAATAGTGTGATTGACAATAGCCTCCATGAAAGAATTTTGGAAGTACTAAGAGGCAATATTCCCAATCTATTCTGAAGTAGTGCCTTCAATACCAAGATTATATTTAAGTTTGGAAATTTGGTTTCCTTTTTTTTGTGTTTGAGGGAAAATAGATGGAAGAAAGTAGATTTTTTATCTTCCATTTAGCCATTGTATTATGAATTTTTGTTTCCAGAATATTTCTTCATTTTTTAGAACTTTAGACCAATCAAGGCAATAATCCTTCTCTAGGTGGAAATTTTATTCACTCACATCACCATTAGCCATTTTTACTTGAATATCTTTGAGTTTAGCTGTCAAGTCACTTTTTGGTGAAACACATCACCAAAGACCAATTTGTTCCAACCTTTCACCATGTTTTTAATATTTTTGAGTTTTTGAGTAACATGATACATTGCAAATCCCTTCTTAGTAATATTCCACCAAGTGGATAATCTATCTTTGAAGTCAGGGTGAGTGCTCCACATTATCTCATATTTAAAAGGGAATGGCCGCCCAGATTTTGTTTTTTCTTCTTAACTTAGTAGGAGGGGGTTATGGTCGGACATTGTCCTCAAAAGAGGTAAGAGGTTGGAGCTATGAAGGGTGAACCAATTAGGAGAAATCAAGAATCTATCCAGTCTAACTTGGATAAGATTTTCATTAAGTCTTTTGTTTTTCTAGGTGGAGAGTTGACCTTAAAGGTCCATATCAATAAGCTTGACAACATTCAAAAGGTCCACCAAATCTTCCATACTATCAGTGTAATCAATTAGATTTCCACATTTCTCTAAAGGGTAGAGTGGGGAAGTTGAAGTCTCTTGCAAGCATCCAACATGCCTCCTTATTGACCAATATCAAACCACTTAGTTAGAGCCAAATACTTTTTCTAGAATTTCTCATATTAGGGGCATAAGTATTAAGGAAGTTCCAAGTTAGACCAGCAATAGAAAACTGGAAATCTAATAAATGCTTCATTCAAAGTAACTCAAAGCCACTCAACTTGTTTGGGTTCCACATAGTAACAAGACCTCCCAAGGCACCAGAGGCCTCACTTATCAGAAAGTGGGCAATGGGCCAAAAGTTCTTGGCAATGGTTTAAAATTTTGTTTTACTCATCATTACTTCTTGCAATAAGAGGATGCCAATTTCTTGTGCTCTGAAATGTAGTTTTTTAGAGCTGGAAGCTACTTGTGTGGGCTATTTTAAAGCCCTCTAATATTCCATGAAAGGAACTTTAGGGTAAAAGCACAATCCTGTGTCACACTTTATAAAGGAATTGGCCAACAACAAAACAAATTATGAACTTCGACCACATAAAAGTGGTCTTTATGTTTTGGATTTCAAAATGATGTAAACTAATGAAATGTAGAAATTTTGATGAAGTTTATTCTTGTAATTTTTTAGATTTTTAAAAAAATTATTTTCATTACATTTTTTATCAATTTAAGAACAAATTTTGGAATGCTAAAAATTTCAGAAAAAAGGGACTTCACAGGCCGCCAAAAAATAAATTGAAAAATACTTCATTTCTCCCTAATTTTTTTCTCCAAATAGGTAACTTCAATATCTTGTGCATGGAAAAAAATCAAATTTTGATGTATATTTTTCTCATAATAACGTTTTAAAGTCAAACTTGTCAAAAATTGACAATTTTCACAGGCCGTCAACTATTGTCTATTTTTTAAATCATTTTCAAAAAACAAATTATACCCTTTTGAAGAAGACTATCTCCTCTTGTGCCCCATATAATTTTTAAAAAAAATTAATATGTTTTACTATTTATTTTTTAATTTCTAATTAGCCTCTTTCTAACTTTAAGAACCTACTTGCATTATTTTTAAAATAAAATATATTAAAACTAATCAAAATATTTAAAAAATTGCATATTTAGATTCACCACTCTGAGCTCTACAAAAGGGTATTTTTCTTTTTTTTTAAAACATCATTCTGACTAAAAAAATACTTAGCTAAAGTTGAAAGTTTCAAAAAAAATTGAAAAAAGTTGAGTTCGCTACCAACTAGGATGCCGCATAAATAGTTTCGGTAGAAAAAGTTTCTATAGAAATGGTTTTGGCTGAAAACCTTTCTATAGAAATCTCACACATTAAAAAAACCAATTTCAAAGTGGGAAAGTGAAAAATTTAATTTTTTGGGATTTAGGTGAAACTTATTCAGCTAAAACCTATGTGCCACGTAATAGGCCACGTGGTTTCGGTCAAAACCTATTCGGCCTAAACCTTTCCAACCGAAAATATTTCACTTGAAACTATTTGTTTGGTCGAAAGTGTGACATAGCTTTGTGTTTTTACCCTTCATTTAGAGATCTTTTTTTAGGATGCTTCCAATGTCCTTTGTTTGCAAATAATTATCTCCTTTGCAATTTCTTTATTCCTAGTTTGTCTTTGGGAAGGTCTACCCGCTTTGGTTTCTACCCCCAAATCTTCCTTTTTTGTTTACCTTTTTTTCCTAGGAGTTATCCAACCATCAAGTCCTTGTGGTTGGCTATCAACTTGGGGGCCCTCTGTTGCTTTTGTATGGATGGATTTATCAATCTCAAATGGGGACTTATCACTTTCATTCTATCAATTGTTGATATGGTTACAAGATATTTCCCCTTCTTCCAAGTCCTTTAGCTCAATAGATGATGCATTCAAATCATTTGTTGACAACAACTTGAATAGTAGAGTATCTTTAGGAATTTGTAGATTTTTAGGAGAACTCAATGTTACAATTTATGACAATTGTTTTACTTCCATATTGGGTATCTAAGTATCCTTTTCTTGCAAATCATTCCTTTCAGTTGTACTCATAGCTTGGATTTCATTCAAAGAGAATACATTATTCAAACAAGCAAGTAAAGACACTGCCATGTCTTTAGTAGCTAGAGGAGGGACAAAGTCTAGCATTACTTAGTCCCAAGTTTAGTAGTAGTAAATATATTTAAAATATCATCTTTGAAGAGGTAGCTCTTTGTGAGATCTCCTTGAGGTTTCACATAATCTTTAAGTTTTTTGTTAGCCTTTGACCAAGGCTTTATGTTGGAATTGTGTGCCTCAATCCCACAAGCCTAAACCTCTGAGTGAGCCATTTCAGTGTGACCACTGAGATGTCTAGCTGATCTGCTTAAGTGATCCTGAACTATCTATGAGATCGGTGTGACTCAGCCTGATCTGAATTCTCCTTGTAAATTTCCTTCATGACTATATCGATGTGACCTCTGGAATGTCCTGGCAATGAGGGTCATCAATGTGACCTGAACTATCAGTGTAAGCTTTGTCCGACAATAGAATTCTGGCCGATATTGGTGTGACATTTAGTTTGTCTTGCCGATAGAAGTGGTTGATGTGACTTGAGCTATCATTGTGATTTTTCAGTTTGTTAGCCGATTGATAGTTTTCATAACTTGGTAACCTTGTCGCAGTATTTGGAAGTTCCATAACTTCCTGATTGGATGATCTCTTTCGTTGTCATGGCATCAGTGGTTTTGGTAACTTAAGAAACTTGTTGCAGAGTTATGAAGTCTATGTTTTCTCCAATTGGGTGACAGTGGTATCAGATTGTCGCGGGGATCGGTAAATCCATAACTTTTTTGTGGTGGTTATGAAGTTATCATTTTTAGTGACGCATCGATGGGTGTTCACTTGGTCGAGGTGGCATGAAGGCTCTATAAGATTCTTAGCGACAGAGCATGTCTAGTCGATGGGATTTGTGTTCAGTGTAACTCTTTTTGTTTTCGTCGGTGTGACATGGGACCTCAATGAAACCTTCTCTGATGCTTATTCTCTTGATGATAAGGCTAATCTCGTGATAGTTGGTGCTCTCGTTGATCGTCAGTGTGACTCAGGTCGATGGTCTATATCGGGGTGGTTGAACTTAATATCATCGGGGTGACTTATGTTGTTGGCCCAGCATTGTAATCTCATTCCGATGGGAGTTGTCTTGTCGATGGGGGCTGGTTGAGACCTCAAGAGAATGAAGACATCGGGGAGACTCTAGCCGATGAACATGAAAGAAGATCGTGGTTGGAAGGACGCTTACTTGGTTGACCGCTGATGTGTATGATGTTCATGAGGATAATGAGTGAGTTGGAGAAGTTAGACTGGTTGACAGTTGGTCTGACTGTTGGAATACAAACTAATCTACAGAAGTTGAACTATTTCCTGTCTGCTGAAGACGAATGTATATACATTGGACGTTTTGCAGTATGAGGAGAGAGAGGAAGATTAAGGCAGGATTATGCTGCCAAAATCTCTCTAGATTAAGTGTCTTGGTTGATCTCTCGTGTTAATCTGCATTGTATATTGTGTGAGTATTGTAACAATGCGAAGGTTGTATGGATTGAGAGGCTGATCAGGGAAAGGTAAAAAGGAGAGAGGGAAACATAATATGGTTGCTGCCAATTTGTCTCCAGAATGAAACAAGGTTTAATCTCTATGAAAGGGGCTAAGAGCCTGAGATTGTATTGTAACTCTATTTGTTGTTGAATAATACAATGGCTCAGATCTTTTGGAGTGCGGGGTTTTTTACCCGAAAGGGTTTTCCCCACGTAAATTTGTGTGTTCTTATGTTCTATACCATCTTTCATGTTTAATGGTTCTGTTTGTTGAATCTGTTTATGCAAGTTGTTGAAACTAAATTTACATGTGCTTCTCTCAGAAGGATTAATGTGGGAAATGAACTGTGTCTGATTCCGCTTTGTGACATAGTTGTAGGTGTTTTTGAGGCAATCTATTTGAAATTAAAGTTATCGAAGGCACTATTGTTCTTGGAGGTTTCTTTGAGATGAAATTTTTTTCCCAACAAGTGGTATCAAAGCCTTCTTTTGGCTACTAGTTCTGGGTATTTCTCCTTTGAAGATTTCTTAGTCTATCAGGCTTGAGGAAATCTAGAGGAATTGGTTGATGTATTGATCCTTTAGTGAGTGGAAGTCTTGTAGTATTCAGAGACAGCACGTAGTTTGAAGGATGGTGAAGATGGAGTTGGTTATCTTGGCAGCAGTATAACCTTAATGTATGAGGTGGTTTTCTTTGCTTCTTGGTTGAGTTGCAGCAAAGCTTTCATATTGGGTGTCTGTGTGAGAGTCTCTGTGGTGATATGGAGAAGCTTGGGTTGTGTCTTAGTCATGGAAGAGAGTGCTCATGTTGGGTGGTATTTCCTAGTGTTGGAAGGCATTGTATTATGTTAACCTCGAATACATGAAGGATATGGAGTTAATCATTAGATGGTTTGAAAGCTTTTGGAATAGCCTATCTCTTTCTCAGATGCATGTGCATATTCATGGTTTTGGAATTGGCTTGAAGGGGGCCTGGAGTTCTTGAAATGTTGTTTCCTTTTTTAAGGATGTATTGTACTTGCATGTTTTATTTTGCAGGTTTTACACGTCAAGAAAAACTTGTGATTATGTGGAGTTGTTAAACTATTTTCTAGACCCTGGCTTTTGGGGCATTGCTGGATGAGATGGTTGCAATTTTGCATGCGTGCTTTGGCATGGTATGAGGAGGTGAGATTCTTTCTTTGTATGAGAGTGTTGGTATGTGATATTTCACTCAACATTCTTGTGGTGTTGCTTGTGGATTCCTTGACTATGGTGCTCGTTGTGGACATGTTTGGAAAATCAGATTTGGTCATGATCTGGTGTTGGAGTCTTGGTGTCTACATGGTTATCTTCTTTGATATCTTGGTTTATGATTACTAATGTGATGATGGGTTTGCACGTTCGATGGAATTGATCTTTGAGTTATGTTGTTGGTGGTTTAGCTACCCATTGGCTGCAGTGAGATAACTTGGATGTGGACTGTTTATATCCACGAGGTTGATGCATTGTTTGTGTAGACTTGTTAGCTAGCCTTGTTTGTGGTCACTTGTGCATTGGTGTGGTTGCTTTGGGATGAGAAGATGGATGGTGTTGAGTACCTGAATAGTCAATTATAGGGACCTATAGCATGTTGTATCACGATGTCATGGATAGCTTGGATAGATTTCTTTGTGTAAGTTTTTGACAGTGATGGTAATCTCTGCTTGTTTTGGAGATCCTGGTTCCACTTGATGGACATGTTGTTGTGTGGACCTAATGGATTTTCAGATTAGTAGATGTTGGGTCATGATGCTCGAGAAGCTCAGTTGTCACGGTTCAGTGGGAGCTTTAGCAATGACTCTAGATTCATCACTTGGTGGTGAATGTTTTTTTTTAGTGTTGCAGATGTTATTAGGAGGAGCTCTTTGATCCTGTTGCTGCAGAAGGGTTCTTTCGCATTTGCATGGAAACTATTTGAAGATGTGCAACATCTTGGAACCATGGAGGATGACCAAATTCTTTGGCTAAGTTGTTGGTGGTGCTAGACAGGTGATGTTTGTTTTGAGTTTGTTTTCTTTATGTCATGGTATACTCTTTCTTATGGACTCGAGTTTTGACATTATGCATGAAACTTGAGACCATGGTGAAGCCACTTAGAGCATGGTATCTCCTAAGGGGGATGTGTAGATCATGGTGTCATGATAAGTTCTTGTTTCAGATGTGTGGAGCTTTGATAGTGGTCTGGAGTTCCTCTATGTTTTGAGTACATTGGTTATATGCTTGAGAACTTCATGTTAAGTGCAGTAATGCAATTTGGAGTTCAACATGGGATGATCATTTGTTGGTGCTCATGGATACATGGAGAATAAGGTGAGGCTATAACTCTTTTGAGATGAGAAAGGTACTGATTATAGTTGAAAGTCTGAGTAGCCTACACCTTGGTTGGACATGAGTTCAATAGAGACCAATGAGGAGATTGCTCTTGGATGAGTCATGGTGGCTTGTATATCCTAAAGGAGCATTCTCTTTTCCCACTCTTGGTCTACTCGGCAGTTTATCTGAGAGGTATTTTCCCATTATATCTTTTAGGTGTGTTTTATGCTTTCTTTCATGATATGGATCTTGAAATGTTGTTAAATGGTTCTAGAGGACTCATAGTGGAAGGTGGACATCTCCTTGAGATTTTTTGTTATATCATTTATTGATAAGAACTTGTAGGAGATAGTTATATGGGCTGATTTCCTGAGATGGGAAATGAAATAGTTTGGTCTTCTTTGAGAGACTTACATCCATGATTGTTTACTTGTTACATTTGTTATGCTTGATCTTGGTGATTGAACGGTTGGATGTTGTTATGGGGTCTCTTTAGGATGGGAAGGAGATCATACTTGACACAGTTGGCTTTTAGAGGTGTATGTAGGAGGATTTTCTATAGGCTTATGATGTGTAGGGGTGTTTTTTTGGTCTTGGTAGTCTTCTTGGACGTTTGGTTTCACATTACATTGGTTTGAGGTTTGGTCAGAGCTGTAGTTATCACTAGCTTGTGATCATGAGTTTTCGCTCATGTTCTTGGGTGATGACATGGAGGTTCTTAATCTCTTTCTTCTGTTAGGTGTGGAGAACTTGGAAGAGCTCTGGAAGACTATTGAGAGAAATGATTCTTGTAGCAGTTGGTTGCAGGCTGTGCATATCATTGTGGATATTTCCTTGGTACTACATGGTTACATTTTCTATGTGCTATCATTTGTAGACTTGTTATGCCTTTGATCTTTCAGATTTGGCATTACCCATGTAGTGGGAGTTCCTGAATGTGTTTTGTCTTCTTCGATTGGTTGGCACATGGAGTTTTCTTTTGGAGTACATGGGTTGGTTATGTTGGTGGCATAAGTTTAGTAATGTTTGATACCTTTAAGGTATGGATGATTGGATGTTCTAGCACTTGTTGTGGGTGCTATTTTCAGTCACATGGGTTTATCAGTTGGATGGAAGCAGTCAGGATGATTATTGTTCTAGTTGATGTTCTATCTTGTTTTATGGAGTGATGATGGTTTCTTGTTGATGATATCACTGGGGTCCTTTGCTTTTGTTCGTTGGACTGGTGCTTATTCACCTTGGCTTGTACCTTTCTTCCATAGGTGGCATGTTGGAAGATGATAGGATTTTTTTTCCTGAATGGTGGACATCTTGGATGTTGGTGCAGAAGTCTTGATGGAGCATGAGAGCATGTTTGAGATCTATGTGGTTTCATGGAAGGTTGTGATCGATTGCAATGTTGGACAATTCATTGCAGTTGGACACTTCATTTTGTTGTAGATTGTCTAGTAGACTAGTATCTGTGGAAATTTTTTGATTGGGTTTCCTGAGTGCTATTGAATAGAGACTTGTACAGAGCAGGGTCTAGATTGGTGGAGCCAGTGTGATCTTAGTTCTTGAGTGCTCTGGAGGTGCCTGTGTGATCTTCATCAAGTGGGAGATTGTTGGAATTGTGTGCCTCAATCCCACACGCCTAAACCTCTAAGTGAGCTATTTCGATGTGACCACTGAGATGTCTGGTTGATCTGCTTAAGTGATCTTGAATTACCTGTGAGATCAGTGTGACTCAACCCGATCTGAATTCTCCTTGTAAAGTTCCTTCATGACTATATCAGTGTGACCTCTACAATGTCCTGGCAATGAGGTTCATCGGCGTGACCTGAACTATCATTGTAAGCTTTGTCTGACGATAGAAGTCTGATCGATATTGGTGTGAATTTTAGTTTGTCTTGCTGATGGATGTGATCGGTGTGACCTGAACTATCGGTGTAAGCTTTTTCTGAAGATAGAATTCTGGCCAATATCGGTGTGAATTTTAGTATGTCTTGCCAATGGATGTGATTGGTGTGACTTAAGCTATCATTGTGAGTTTTCATTTTTGTTGTCGATAGTGGTTCTCTTGCTGATGGAGCTATTCCTAATGCATATCGCTGTGACTCTTGCCAATGGATTTGCTCATTGTGAATGTTAGTATGACTCTGGCTGATGGTATTTGGTCGAGGTGACATGAAGGCTCTATAAGAGTCTTAGCGACAGAGCATGTCTGGCCGATGGGGTTTGTGTTTGGTGTAACTCTTGTCGATGAGGTGTTTTCGTTGGTGTGACATGGGATCTCGATGAAACCTTCCCTAATGCTTATTCTCTTGCCGATAAGGTTGATCCTGTGATAGTTGGTGCTCCCATTGATTGTCGGTGTGACTCAAGCCAATGGTCTTTATCAGGGTGGTTGAACTTAATATCATTGGGGTGACTTGTGTTGTTGGCCCAATGTTGTAATTTCATTTTGGTGGGCGTTGTCTTGTCAATGGGGGCTGGTTGAGACCTCAAGATAATGAAGATATCAAGGAGACTCTGGTAGATGAACATGAAAGAAGACCATGGTTGGAAGGATGCTGACTTGGTTGATCGTTGATGTGTATGATGTTCATTGCAGGATAATGAGTGAGTTGGAGAAGTTAGACCGGTTGACAGTTGGTCTGACTGTTGGAATACGAACTGATCTACAAAAGTTGAATTATTTCCTATCTATTGAAGATGAATGTATATACATTGGATGTTTTGTAGTATGAAGTGAGAGAAGAAGATTGAGGCAGGATTATGCTGCCGAAATCTCTCCATATTAAGTGTCTTGGTTGATCTCTCGTGTTAATTTGCACTATATACTATGTGAGAGTATTGTAATAGTGCGAAGGTTGTATGGACTGAGAGGTTGATCAAGGAAATGTAAAAAGGAGAGAGGGAAATAGAACAACGTTGCTGCCAGTTTGTCTCCAGAATGAAACAAGGTGTAATCTCTATGAAAAGGGCTAAGAGCTTGAGATTGTACTGTAACTCTATTTGTTGTTGAATAATACAATGGCTCGGATCTTTTGAAGTGTGGGGTTTTTTACTCGAAAGGGTTTTCCCCAAGTAAATTTGTGTGTTCTTATGTTTTGTACCATCTTTCATGTTTAATGGTTATGTTTGTTGAATCTGTTTATGCAAGTGTTGAAATTGAATTTACATGTGCTTCTCTCAGAAGGATTAATGTGGGAATTGAATTGTGTCTGATTCTGCTTTGTGACATAGTTGTATGTGTTTTTGAGGCAATCTATTTGAAATTAAAGTTACCGAAGGCACTACTATTCTTGGAGGTTTCTCTAAGATGACAAATCTTCTCCCTTAAAGTGGTATTAGAGCCTTCTTTTGGTTGTTGGTTCTGGGTATTTCTCCTGTGAAGATTTCTTAGTCTGTCAGGCTTGAGGAAATTTGGAGGAATTGGCTGATGTATTGATCCTTTGGTGAGTGGAAGTCTCGTAGTATTCAGAGACAACATGTATTTTGAAGGATGGTGAAGATGGAGTTGGTTATCTTGGTAGTGGTATAACCTTAATGTATGAGGTGGATTTATTTGCTTCTTGGTTGAGTTGCAGCAAAGCTTTCATATTGGGTGTATGTGTGAGAGGCTCCGTGGTGATATGGAGAAGCTTGGGTTGTGTCTCAATCATGGAAGAGAGTGCTTATGCTAGGTGGTATTTCTTGGTGTTGGAAGGCATTGTATTATGTTAACCTCGAATACATGAAGGCTATGGAGTTAATCATTAGATGGTAAGAAAGCTTCTGAAATAGCCTATCTCTTTCTCAAATGCATGTGCATAATGAGGATTTTGGAATTGGCTTGAAGGGGGTATGGAGTTCTTAAACTATTATTTCCTTTTTAAGGATGTATTGTACTTGCATTTTTTATGAGGTTTTATAGGTTTTACAAATCAAGAAAAACTTGTGATTATGTGGAGTTATTGTTAAACTATTTTCTAGACCATAGCTTTTGGGGTGCTGCTGGATGAGATGGTTGTAGTTCTGCATGCATGCTTCAGCATGGTATGAGGAGGTGAGATGCTTTCTCTGTATGAGAGTGTTGGTGTATGATTTGTCACTTAGCATTCTTGTGGTGTTGCTTGTGGGTTCCTTGACTATGGTGCTAGTTGTGGACATGCTGGCAAATCGGATTTGGCATGATCTGGTGTTTGAGTTAGAGTGTCTACATGGTTGTTCTCTTGTGAGATCTCATATTGTGTAAGAAATTGGTGTGTTAGTGAGTCTTCATGTTTCATTAATTGGATCTATGGGTGTTGAAAATTTGTGGGATGTCTTTACCCATATGTTTGTTGTGGGATAACTCAGAAGTGGACTGTCTATATCTACGAGGTTGATGCAATGTTTATGTAGACTTGTAAGCTAGCCTTTTTTGTGGTCACTTGTGCATTGGTGTAATTGCTTTGAGATGATAGGATGGATGGTTTTGAGTACTTGAATAGTCGGCTATGGGGACCTGTAGCATGGTGTATCATGATGTCATGGATAGCTTGGATACATTGCTTTGTGTAAGCTTTTGACAGTGATGGTAATATATGCTTGTTTTGGATATCTTGGTGTTGCTTAGCATTGTTTTCTGATGGACATGTTGTTGATTGTACTTGGAGTATTTTTCAGATCAACAGATAATTGTTCATGATGCTTGTAAAGCTTAGGTGTCACGTTTAAGTGGGAGCTTTGGCAGTGACTGTGGATTCATCACTTGATGATGGATGGTCTTCTTTACTGTTGCAGATGGTACTAGGAGGAGCTCTTTGATCATGTTGTTGTAGAAGGGTTCTTTCACTTTTGTATGGATACTATTTGAAGATGTGCAACATCTTGAAACCATGGAAGATGTTTGGAGTCTTTGGCTGAGGTGTTGGAAATGCTTGACAGGTGATGTTGGTTTTGAGTTTGTTTGTGTTATGTCATGGTATGCTCTTCATTCTAGATTAGAGTTTTGGCATGATGCATTGTTCTTGAGACTGTGGTAAGTTCACTTGGAGCATGGTATCTCCTAAGGGGGATGTGTAGATAATGGTGTCTTGATAAGTTCTTGATTCAGATATGTGGAGCTTTGATAGTGGTCTAGTAATTATTTGTGTATTGGGTGCTTTGATCATTTTTTGGATACTTCATGTACAGTTGGAGTTTAGCGTGTGATAATCGGTTGTTAGTACTCATGGATACATGAAGAATAAGGTGAGGTTGTTGATGGTTACTCTTGGTGCTAGTTATAGTTGAAATTTTGAGTAGCCTACACCTTGGTTGGACGTGAATTCGACAAAGACCAATGAGGAGATTGCTCTTGGATTAGTCATGATGGCTTGTATATCCTGAAGGAGTATTCTCATTCCCACTCTTGGTCTACTCAATAGTTTATCTTAGAGGTATTTTCCCATTGTTTCTCTCAAGTGTTTTATGCTTTCTTACATGGATATGGATCTTAAATTGCTATTTAAATGGTTTTGGAGGATTCATAGTGGAATATGTACATCATGGTTTATCTCCTTGAGCTTTTTTGTTATATTACTTATTCATGAGAACAGGTAGGAGATGCTTTATGGGCTGATTTTCTGAAATGGGAAATGAAATAGTTTGGTCTTCTTTGAGAGGCTTAAATCCATGATTGTTTACATGTTACATTTGCTATGCTTGATCTTGGTGATTGAACAATTGGATGTTGTTATGGAATCTCTTTGGGATGGGAAGGAGATCATACTTGACACAGCTTACTATTAGAAGTGTATGTAGGAGGATGTTCTATAGGTATATGTTGTGCCGACTTTTCTCTCTTTGGTCTTGGTGGTCTTCCTGACGTTTGGTTTCACATTACATTGGTTTGAGGTTTTGTCAGAGTTGTAGTGATCACTAGCTTGTGGTCATGTGTTTTCACTCATGATTCATGGGAGATGACATGGAGGTTCTTAATCTTTTTCCTTTGTTGGGTGTGGAGAACTTGGGAGAGCTGTGAAGACTTGTGGTGAGAGTTGTTCTTGCAGGTTATTAATTTTCAAGTTGTGCATATCATTGTGAATGTTCCTTGGTACTACATAGTTACATTTCTATGTGTTGTTATTGGTAGATTTGGTATGCTTTTTGATCTTTCATATTTGGAATTACCTATGCAATGGGAGTTTTTGGTTGTAATTTGTCTTCTTTGATTGGTGAGTACATGGAGCTTGTATCTATAGTGGTAGATTGGCTATACTACTGGTGTGAGTTTACTAATGTGTATACCCTTGAGGTATGGTTGATTGGATGATCTAACACTTGTTGTGGGTGCTATTTTCGGTCACATGGGTTAATCAGTTGGATGGAAGTAGTCAAGATGATTGTTGTTCTAGCTGATGTTTTATCTTGTTTTCTAGAGTGATGGCGGTTTCTTGTTGATGCTATCACTGGGATCCTTTGCTTGTGTTTGTTGGACTGGTCCTTATTCACCTTGGCTTGTACCTTTCTTTCATAGGTGGCATGTTTGAAGATGTCAGGGATTTTGCCTAAATGGTGGACATCTTGGATGTTGGTGTAGAAGTCTTGATGGAGAATGAGAGCATGTTTGAGATCTTTGTGGTTTCATGGAAGGCTATGATTGGTTGCAATGTTGGACAGTTAGTTGTAGTTGGACACTTGTTTTTTGTTGTAGATTGTCCGGTAGACTGGTATCTATGGAAATTTGTTGATTGGGTGTCTTGAGTGCTTTTGAATAGAGACTTGTATAGAGTAGGGAATGGACTGGTGGAGCCAGTGTGATCTTAGTTCTTGAGTGCTTTGGAGGTGCCTGTGCGATCTTCGTCAAGTGGGAGATTGTTGGAATTGTGTGCCTCAATCCCACAGGCCTAAACCTCTGAGTTAGCTATTTTGGTGTGACCACTGAGATATATGGCCGATTTGCTTAAGTGATTCGGAACTGTCTATGAGATTGGTGTAACTCAGCCCGATCTAAATTCTCCTTGTAAAGTTCCTTCATGACTATATCAGTGTGACCTCTGGAATGTCTTGGCGATGAGGGTCATCGGCGTGACCTGAACTATCATTGTAAGCTTAGTCCGATGATAGAAGTCTGGTCGATATCGATGTGAATTTTAGTCTTTCTTTCTGATGGATGTGATCGGTGTGACTTGAACTATCAGTGTAAGCTTTGTCTGATGATAGAAGTCTGGCCGATATCGGTGTGACTTTTAGTCTGTCTTGCTGATGGATGTGATCGGTGTGACTTGAGCTATCATTGTGAGTTTTTCAGTTTTGCTGCCAATAGTGGTTCTCTTGCCCATGGAGCTGCTCGTAATGCATATCATTGTGACTCTTTCCAATGGATTTGCTCATCATGAATGTCAGTATGACTCTGGCCGATGGTATTTGGTCACGGTGACATGAAGCCTCTATAAGAGTCTTAGCAATAGAGCATGTCTAGCTGATGGGGTTTGTGTTTCATGTAACTCTTGTCGATGAGGTGTTTTCATCAGTGTGACATGGGACCTTGATGAAACCTTCTTTGATGCTTGTTCTCTTGCCGATGAGGTGTTTTCATCGGTGTGACATGGGACCTCAGTCAAACCTTCTCTGATGCTTATTCTCTTACCAATAAGGTTGATCCTGTGACAATTGGTGCTCCCGTTGATCATTGGTGTGACTCAGGCTGATGGTCTGTATCGAGGTGGTTGAACTTAATATCATTGGGGTGACTTATGTTGTTGGCCCAGCATTGTAATCTCATTCCAATGGGCATTGTCTTGTCGATGGGAGCTAGTTGAGACCTCAAGATAATGAAGACATCAGGGAGACTCTAGCCGATGAACATGAAAGAGGATTGTGGTTGGAAGGACGCTGACTTGGTTGATCGCTGATGTGTATGATGTTCATTGCAGGATAATGAGTGAGTTGGAGAAGTTAGAGCGGTTGACAGTTGGTTTGACTGTTGGAATACAAACTTATCTACAAAAGTTGAACTGCTTCCTATCTACTAAAGATGAATGTATATACATTGGATGTTTTATAGTACGAAGTGAGAGAAGAAGATTGAGGCAAGATTATGCTGCCGAAATCTCTCCATATTAAGTGTCTTGGTTGATCTCTCGTGTTAATCTGCACTGTATATTGTGTGCGATTATTGTAACAATGTGAATGTTGTATGGACTGAGAGGTTGATCAGGGAAATGTAAAAAGGAGAAAGGGAAACAGAACAGGGTTGCTACTAGTTTGTCTCCAGAATGAAACAAGGTGTAATCTCTGTGAAAAGGGCTAAGAGCCTGAGATTGTATTGTAACTCTATTTGTTGCTAAATAATACAATGGCTCAGATCTTTTGGAGTGTGGGGTTTTTTACCCGAAAGGGTTTTCCCCATGTAAATCTGTGTGTTCTTATGTTATGTACCATCTTTCATGTTTAATGGTTGTGTTTGTTGAATATTTTTATGCAAGTGTTGAAATTGAATTTAAATGTGCTTCTCTTAGAAGGATTAATGTGGGAATTGAACTGTGTCTGATTCCGCTTTGTAACATAGTTGTACATGTTTTTGAGGTAATCTATTTGAAATTAAAGTTACCAAAGAAACTACTGTTGTTGGAGGTTTCTCTGAGATGACAAAAAATTTCCCTACAACCTCAACTGTCAAAAAGAGAAAAGAAATTGGCAGCACAAAGGGCACGAATGCTAAAGAGTCATGCTAGGGGAGATGCAGATACCGTAGTTGGAGACACACCCTCTACCGTAATTGAATATGAAGGGACACCATTAAGCACAAGTGAATATGGAGGGACACCATCTACCACAAGTGAGTATGGTTGGACACCATCCACCACATCTGAATTTGAGAGTAAATCATCACTCGGATTTGACGAACAAGGTATGCCATCATCGCCACATGAACCTCAAGGTACGTATTTTATTCCACCCTCAATCGAAGGTACACAATCTACCCCACCTCAATTAAATATTGATGAAATTGTTAATGTTGAGATGTATGTACCTAAGAGAGCACCACCTAGAATTTTGCGTAGAAAGCCAAAGTTTTTTATTAATATTGATGAGGATATTTTGTAGCACATGGAAGGTAAGATTCCAGAATGTACTTGTAGAAGATATGCTAATAAGATTTGGAAAATTTTCTTTGAGAGGCTAAATGAGACCGGAAGATGTCAACTATTTGTTCAAATGATGCGGGGTTTAAAGTACATAAACATCATGAAGACTCTTGGGTTGAGAACATCAAATGCATCAAGTGAAAACACTATTGTGAAGAATCTAATGGATGCTTATGAGAGTGTGGGTAAGACCTCACGCTCAAAGGATAGTAATGTCACCCAATGTGTCATTACATCAATTTTGGTAAGCTATCAAACAAAGAGATCTCGTCTCATTAAAAAGACAAGTGAACAAATGGGAATTAGTAGAAAAACTTTATCCAAAGTCGTTCAAAGGCGACAAAGAATTGAGGGCACCGATTCAAATGAATTATGGGAATTCTTGGGAAGATTGCCACATAAAGATAGAAAAGTTGTTGACGCATTGAGAACACTAATTGAAGATTACTAGAAGAATAATACAAGGCCATCTCTGAAAAGGAGAATCGGTAGTGGAAACCATGAGCCACATCCAAAGCATTTTTTGGATACGACTCAAACCCATTTTTTTCATAAATTTCAAAATGCTTATCCTCAAATTAGTATTTCTCAAAGATTTTTTGAAATGCTTAAACCTTTTTATGTCAAGCTAAGTCACACACGCACTACTTGTTGTTGTAGACTACATATTGAATTTGCTAACCATTATGATGTTTATCATTCTATATGTTTAGATTTGCATACTAATGATGTTT
Organism: Sequoia sempervirens; assembly: GCA_007258455.2. NCBI lineage: Eukaryota > Viridiplantae > Streptophyta > Pinopsida > Cupressales > Cupressaceae > Sequoia > Sequoia sempervirens. The sequence continues at coordinate 32,112 of VDFB02392978.1, read as the reverse complement.
TGCAGGATTGTGGCATAGAAGCCCCACCAAAATCTTCAAGAGAGTTCTTATCAAAAAATTTATGTCAAATAGAGGATGGCCAAATATTGTATAGGACAACATGCTTGGATGGTTCATGCGAGTGTTGTGGTGGCTTGCAATGAATGCCAGTATGTCAACATATGGAAAGCATAGATGAGGTGGGGCATAAACTAGTAGATTTAGGGAAGTATAAAATAATGGCATACACTAAAAAAGATGGTTCTCAAGCAAAAAGGTGTGATTTGGTTATTGAGAAGATTCCAGTGTATTAGTTTATGTCCATGTTTCGTGAGAATCTAGTGTATGAGTATGCAAGGCATACCCATAGAGCCCGATGGCTAGACCGACAATTCAAGCTATGCAAGGACACCTTTCCAATTGGCAGCATAGTATCAGTGGTTGACTTTGCAGAGAACTATACTCTACAACCACAGTGTGAGGTATAGTCATAGTATTACAACTCCACACAGGTTTTGATATTTGTGCACATAGCATTCATTCATGTAGCTAATAGTACAGAGGACCAAAGGAAGGTATTGAGGGAGTATCACTTTTATATTAGTGATGATCGCACACATTCTCTAGAGTTCGTGCAAGGTTTCTTCTAGATGTTCTATAGTGATTTGGCTTAGAGGGGCATAGCATACAGTCAACATATAATATGGTGGAATAGTTGTGCAACATAGTTCAAGAACACGTGCATGTTCTACTGGTTGTGCAGAATGCATCTCACTACAGGTGTTCAACATATGTGGAACTTTTGTGAGGCCCGACATGGAAAGGGGGAGCATGATGGTGTAGGAGTATGCGTGAAAAGAGCATTAGCACGAGAAGAGTTTATAAAGGCAGTGCAAAGTTGACAGATGCAAGTTCAATTGTCGAGTGGTGTAATGCTTCGATGGGTCTAGGTAATGAAGGTACGTCTTTAGTTTGTAGATTGTTTTGGTTGATGGATGATACTAACATTGCACCATATGAGGATTGTTGTACACTAACAGGATCAAGTGAGCTAGACTCTTTCCTTAGCTCAAATGTAGGTTCATGGAGTATCGATACACGTAAGATGGCATGCTTTTTTTCTTCATGTACAATGCAAGCCTGGAATGATTGTGAGTCAAGGGAGTGGGTTGACAAATGGTTGACAAGTTATCTTACCCCACTTCACACATATCTCCCTCTGACGGCATTGGAACTAACACAATTAATGGAATCATCGATCGACTTTGACCATGTATCAAATCTACTTTAACCAGGTAATATATCTACTTGCTTAGTTTTTCAAATTCCATATTGTTATCTTACTTTCTACTGTATTCGTAATGTTGACTAATTTCGAGTGATTTTATGCACACATATCAATGCAGGGCATGTTTATGCAGTTATTGCAGATGAAGAAAATGAAGAGGGAATAGACTATTACTTGTGTTGTTGTGTTAACGCCAAAAAGAAATTGGAAGCCCTAGTTATAGATGGAGAAAATATCGAATACCCTACATGCTCAGTTGTTGTTACTAGAACGTGGCTTAGAAGGTACCCATAAAGAGTGTCAAACATTAGTTCTTTGAGGAATTTGACACGCATCATAAGATTCTTCATTACTTGAACCTTGTTGTGGCATCCAATGTTCGTTTGAGAAAATATGGGGGTAGACCTTGAACAAGACCTTGTGGAAGGTTCGTGAGTCTGACCATGAGGCAATACTTGACACAATAAAGAGTAGATCAGATCCAAATGGTTTGTTGGATTAATTTGTAAGTATATGCACAATGGTTCTTATTAATTTATACTTGTATCCATGTTAATTTATTTGATGCCAATGCTATCATCTCTCATTTTACTTTGTGTATCTTTAAGTAACCCAGAATATTGAATGGTGTCCCCTTGTAGAAAATGCAGATTTATGAACCATCCAAGAGAATCTCAAGCATAAAAGCAATGCAACATCCCTATTTTGATTATGAAGCCAAATCTCAATTATGATTTTCAGCCATTACAAAAGTGTGTGTGAAGCTTGGTGAGGGAATTTCAAGCTATTCATTTAAAATTAACCTTATCGTGAGCACTTATGATGTAGACATTATAAGAGCATCTCGAATTTCAAGATATTCTAGATTCATGAGAGGTGTTGTGTGCAATAGGTATCTTGGAACTTGCAGTGAAGATGTATGAGCAAGAGTGACTAAGTTGAGAGACTGCCATGACTATCTATAAGTGCCTTCCATCTATTTTCATTTCATTTCCATTTTGGACATGAGCTGTTTCTTTTTATTCTTTACTTTGCCTATCTGTAACTAAACTAGTAAAAATTGATTGATCTCTCCTTGCAGAAAATGTTGATTTTGGAGCCATCGAAGAGAATCTCAGCCAAAAAAGCAATGCAACATCCTTATTTTAATGATCTTGACAAATCTCAATTTTGATTTCAAGCCATTATAAAAGAGTGTGCGAAGCTTTGTGAGGGAATCTCAAGTTTCTCATTTGAAGTTAACCTCTAAATGAGAACCTATGATGTAGACATTATAAGAGAATCTAAAATGTATGAGTGACATTGTAAAATATCTATGAGAACAAAGTACCTAAGGCATTGTAATGAGATTTACTTGTAATGACATTTACTGAAATAATGAAATTTGGTGTAGGGGCACCAAGGTTATTGATAAAATTTGGTACACATAAATCTTTTAAGTTAGTTTTGTGTTATGAGGTTTTTCAATTGAATAAGGTCAAAACACATCCATAATTGATTTATAATGTAATAAGTCATGTTAGTTAAAAAAAGAACAGTTAGGCATGATTGGAAAGATGTAGAATCATTTGTAAAGGCTATTTAAACCCTCTTGAAGGCTATTTAAGTCAATATTTGAATTTGTAGCCTTTTGAAGGAAAATCATTGAATATGGTTGTAAATGTACTATTAGTGAGATTGGATTGTTAACCTTTAGAGAGTAGCAATATTTATGTTGATAAAATTTCCTTTAGATGCAATGATTCAAAGCACATAAACCATGTGGTACAAATGATTAAATCCCAAAGACGATCTGTAGCAATGAAATCTCACATTCTCAACCTAAAACAACATCACCAACCCTATAAACGCCTTACCATTATTAAAAGAGTTAAGTAAACTTGAAAACAACACATTGTAAACCTTTCCTCTGAGTCACAATTCACAATAGGATGAGGAAGGGCTCCATCACAAAAATTAAAGTAAACTCAGACCCTGCTAGTTTGTACAGGCTGAATAAAGAAAAATGGATTTTCCTTTCACTAAAACAACCAAAGGTGTATCAAGATAGATTGAAATCTAGGTTCAGACCTACCACCACAATGTTTCATGAATTTATTTTTGTAAGAGGCCTGTACTAGGCCGTACATAGAGAAAAGAAACTGAAAACTCAAAAAAATGTTGAAATTCCACAGTTTTAGGTGTTGTGAAGAGCACCAATCTTCAAAAAAACTACTGATTGAACCCCCATTCAGGCTTGAATGATTTTTTTAATACATTTCAAATGAGAATCATCTCCCTTCAATTCCCATAACTACCTTTGAACCACCAAACCCTTATTAATCCTACAAATACTAGTATTTATTATTTAAGAATGGTTTTGCTTACTAAGCTTTATCATGCAAATTTAATATTCTAAAGGCCTAGGACCACTTAGACACACTTATAACATGACTTTTAGACTCTTTCTTTGCACTCCCACCTAATTTTTACATAATTTTCCTTTATGGCAATATCAACAATTATTTAATTCAAGAGTGTTTTTTCATATTTGTCCACCCTAACCTACTAATTCCCAAAGTACATAAAAGATTGGTCTATTAGACCTTATTCAAGACAAAAAGACCTCAACATACTAACATTTACCAACTATCCTCTCAATTTACCATCAAACAATCACAAATTGAGGGTGAGGTGTGGGTGCTCCTGCACCATTCATCTTTCAAAAACAAAGTCAATTAGGTTGGCAGACGTCTGGATCGGGCTAGCATTTGGTGGAAGAGGAAGAAAGATGACTGGAACTCGAGAGGCCCACCATACTAGATTTTGGTATAGAACCATGAGAGTAGAAGAGATATTTGATATCATGTATCAAAACATTAAGCATGCATTATTCCAACCAACGGAGAAGGAGATGATTACTTTGCTTCATTTTCATTTGCATAAGCATATCAAGGCATGGGAACCAAGAAGACCAAGGATGCCCAATTTTATGTGGAGGTAATGGATTTGGTCCAAAATTTAGGAGGGTCAAGAAGGTCAATGTATGATCTTGATGAAATTGAGGAAGAACAACAAGAGAGGAACATGAAAAATAAAATCAATATAGAGTTTCAAGGTTTTGTCAAGCGAGTAAGAGAGCTATGGGAGCAACCTCATCTAAAATATTTTGAACTAGACTTTGATATGTACCATTTAGAGAGCTTGGTTTTCATGGAATTCCTTTCAAAGCCTCTTCTTTTATTATTCTTATGGTAAACTGTTTGGTAGAGTTGGTGGAATTACCTTTCTTAGTAGTAATCGCTATTAGTGAGATTGAGATTGTTAACCTTGAGAGAGTAGGACTTGGGAAAAAGGAATTTGATATGGCTATTGCTTTCAAAGACTTCAAGCAGGATGTAATCCGCATTGACGCCATTCCTCAATCTTCACTTGATGGTATCAAGGAATGGCTGAACTCCATGGTTATAAAGTATTATGAAAGCATAATGAACTTGTACTAGCAACCAATTTTAAGACTATTACTGCTGATTCAAAGCACATCAACCATGTGGTACAAATGATTAAATAGCAAAGACGATTTGTAGAAACGAAAGAGTTTAAAAAGGAAGAGAGAGCTACATTGGTGAATTAGGAGAAACTTCAGCTTTCAAAAAACAAAGCCAATTAGGCTGGCATATGTGTGGATCAGGCCAACATTTGGTGTAAGAGGAAGAAAGATGACTGGAACTCTAGAGGCCCACCATACTGGATTTCGATATTCAACCATGAGAGTAGAAGAGAGAGTTGATATCATGTATCAAAACATTAAGCATGCATTCTTCTAGCTAGCGGAGAAGGAGGTGATTACTTTGCTTCATTTTCATTTGCATAACCATATGAAGGTGTGGGAACCAAGAAGACCAAGGATGTCAAGTTTTATGTGGAGGTAATGGATGTGGTCCAAACATTAATATGGGAAAGAAGGTCAATGTATGATTGTTAACCTTGAGAGAGTATTTATGTTGAGGAAATTTCCTTTAGATGCAAGGATTCAAAGCTGATGCAGAGTGAGCAAGGAAGTACACCAATCTCAGATGGCAGAGGTTCTTTTATGAGTGGTTCTCTCAAATACTCTTATCAACACACCATCAAATCACTATCCTTCTATAAGGAAAACTCAACTCACCAAGGGTCCTTGAATCTCATAATTTTGAAGGACTTATAATCACTTGAAACATGCTCTAACAAACCACAATCAAAACACCATAGCCATGTTTAGCACTTAGGAAACTCCATGAGTTCATTTCTCAACTAGTAGGCCTCTTTACCCCCAATTGCTTGTAGCACTGTCCAGTAGGACAGTCCAATTAATTCTCACCCAAAAACTTGTATCTAATGTAAACTAATATTTTTAGGCAAGTATATTATGCCTCTACAAGTCCACAAAATCTTACTTCTTGACAGTGGTTGGAAAAGCAACCATGGACCAAACTAACAATGTCCTCAAGAGGCCTAATTAAGTGCACTTGATTGGTTTTTAGTTATCTAGGCTCACCCCTTCTCCCCAAATCCTTGTTTCAAACTCCTACAAACTACTTACAACCATTTCAATCATTCCTAAGTGCCACCTTGAACAAAAATCTCTCAAAACAAGCAAAACTCTTATTTTTGTTTTACAAGCTAGGCCTGTCACATGAAGATGCCAGGCCTAGATCAGTTTGTAACTTTCCCCACACATTTGGACATTCTCCAAAACCTTGAAAAGATGAAAATATACATAAATACCTTCCATCCCACAATAAATTAGCAACTATACACTGTGGGAGTGGGAGATAGAAGCATTTTTTGGCCAAACCCTAGTTTTGAGGGTTTCTTGACCTATTGCTACTAAAACGAAGGTATCTCCACTTATACTCAATGAAAATTCACCAAACTAGCTTCAAATGAAAGCTGACACTCTCCTCTTTCCAACCATAATATTTTTGAGCCTGTATAGATCATACAGAGTTTGTACCACGCGTTGTAGCAGAAAATTACACACAAAAAATTCCAGAAAATAACCACTTCTTTCATTAGAACTTCAAAAAAAATGATTCAATAGCCATGCCTCAACAATGAGATGCTTATTTAACTTCCAACCACCCTTCCCAATGTCCTCCAACTGACATTTTAATTAGGTGGACGTTGGAAACTAATTTTTTTTCCAATTAGACCACTAATTGCCTAGTTAAGGCAATTAACAACAACTTCACAAAAGCCCGATTGAAATGAGGCTTGAAAGGTGTATTCAAAAGCATAAAAGACACCACAAACACTACACATGTCAAGTAAAATCCCCTCAAGGACTTGGATACATCAAGGCACTTTAATTCTTTAGTTTTCCTAGATGAATCAAGCTTACATGGTGAGGAAGGAGACCTTGTTTTTACAACAAGACTTGACTCCAAAACTAAAAATTGTTACAAGACATGAAATATGGTTCTTGGAACCTTATTACATCTCAAAATTCTTGACAAAAAACAAAGAAAACAAGCAATACCTCCAAGAGGCATGAGGATCCCAAGGTGCTCTTGCACCAAAAGCACATCAACCACATGTGGTACAAATGATTAAATCCCAGAGACAATCTGTAGCAATGAAAGAGTCTGAAAAGGAGAATAGAGAAACACTAGTGACTTAGGAGAAACTTTATCTTTCAAAAACAAATTCAATTAGGCTGGCAAACATGTGGATCGAGCCAGCATTTGGTGGAAGAGGAAGAAAGATGATTGGAACTCTAGAGGCCCACCATACTAGATTTCGATATTCAACCATGAGAGTAGATGAGAGAACTGATATCATGTATCAAAACATTAAGCATGCATTCTTCTAGCCAATAAAGAAGTAGATGATTACTTTGCTTCATTTTCATTTGCATAACCATATCAAGGCATGGGAACCAAGAAGACCAAGGATGTCAAGTTTTATGTGGAGGTAATGGATGTGGTCCAAACTTTAGGAGCGACAAGAAGGTCAATGTATGATTGGTGCAGGAGCACCATTCAGTAGGTTTTGTTCATCAAGGCAAATAAGGAGTAGAATATCATCAATTTACTAAAAATGGCCCGAACTTGTACATTTGAAGGTTTTGAGTCAATAAAAATGGCTTTTTGACCCATTCCTCTTTCTGTAGCCTTTGTAACTTGAGGAATGGGTCTGCACTAAAATTATTAAGGTGTGGGAATGATGTGTTAGTGTTGGGGAGGTCTAAAAGTGAGAGGGGTGTGAAACCCATGTGTGTAAAAGTGTGTTTTCTTTAAGAAAAATGGTGGTTTTGAAGAGTTAAATTGTGTTTTTGTGTAGGGAAGCATTATTTTATGATTGTTTGAGCTTGTGTAGGGTATCACAAACTTGTTTGAGTAATTTTTAGGTTGTGGTTAGCTTTGGAAGTATCATTTTCAATAAACCCCTAGGGTTTAGGCTACAATAGAGGGTTTTTTTGTTTACCCATTGTATGGTGGTATAACTGAGATCTAAATGTGGATTTTGAAGTTTTGACACCTTAAAATTGCTGCCCCAAGAGCTGGTAAGGTTTGGATAAGTTTAGAGTATAGACCCTTTGTTCAATTGGATTGATCCCTTAAGGGTCCAAAGGGAAAAATGGCTACAAACTTCAGCATGAGGTTACTTGGACACCGTGATATTTAGAACCTTCTCATCTAATCTGATGGGATCACATTGGGCCCCTCTATAATAATCTCTCTCATTTTTTGTTATCTTAGAGTGGTTTTCCCGTGGTGTCTAGTTCCCAGTTGATGAAAAAAGTGTCAAATGGTAGTAGTGGAAAGTTGAAAAGTGGTGCAAATTTCATTCTGCAACTCGTGTGACCAAATGGATTGTTCCAACACATCCAAATAGTCATTTTTACACTAGGAATGGTCCTCTTTCGCACCCAAACACGCAGAATTGCTCTGAACTATGTTCAACTGGATCGATCCCTTAAGGGTCCAAAGGGAAAAATGGCTGCAAACTTTAGCATAAGGTTATTCGGACACCATGATGCTTAGAAACTTATCATTTGGTTTTATGGGATCATGTTGGGCCACTCTACAATAACCTCTCTTAGTTTTCATGATCTCGAAGTGGTTTTCCCGTGGTGTCCAGTTTTTAGTTGATGAAAAAAGTGTCAAATGGAAGTAGTGAAAAGTTGCAAAGTGGTGCAACTTTCATTCTACAACTCGTGTGACCAAACATACTATTCCAATGCATCCGAATAGGCATGTTTACGCTAGGAATGGTCCTCTTTTGCACCCAAACACGCAAAATCACTTTGAACTATGTTCAACCGGATCGATCCCTTAAGGGTCCAAAGAGAAAAATGATTGCAAAATTCATCATGAGGTTACTCGGACACCGCGATGCTTAGAAACTTCTTATCTGGTCTAATGGGATCATGTTGGGCCCCTCTACAATAATCTCTCTTGGTTTTCGTTATCTTGAAATGGTTTTCCCGTGGTGTCCAGTTTTTAGTTGATGAAAAAAGTGTCAAATGGAAGTAGTGAAAACTTGCAAAGTGGTGCAACTTTTGTTCTAAAACTCGTGTGACCAAACAGACTGTTCCAAAACGTCTGAATAGGCATCTTTACGCTAGGCATGGTCCTCTTTCACACCCAAACATGTGGAATCGCTCTGAACTACGTTCAACCGGATCGATCCCTTAAGGGTCCAAAGGGAAAAATGGCTGCAAACTTCAGCATGAGGTTACTCGGATACGGTGACGCTTAGAAAAAAATTTCTAGTCCAATGGGATCATGTTGGGCCCCTCTACAATAACCTCTCTTAGTTTTTGTTATCTCGGAGTGGCTTTCCCATGGTGTCCAATTTTTAGTTGATGAAAAAAGTGTCAAATGGAAGCAGTGAAAAGTTACAAAGTGGTGCAACTTTCGTTCTGCAACTCGTGTGACCAAATGTACTATTCCAACACATCCAAATAGGAATTTTTACGCTAGGCATGGTCCTCTTTCATGCCCAAACACACAGAATCGCTCCAAACTACGTTCAACTGGATCGATCCCTTAAGGGTCTAAAGGGAAATATGGCTGCAAACTTCAACATGAGGTTACTTAGACACCATGATGCTTAGAAACTTCTCATCTGATCTGTTGGGATTGCATTGAACCCCTCTACAATAACCTCTCTCAATTTTCATTATCTTGGAGTGGTTTTCCCATGGTGTCCAATTTTCAGTTGATGGAAAAAGTGTCAAATGGAAGCAATGGAAAGCTACAAAGTGGTGCAACTTTCGTTCTGCAACTTGTATGACCAAACAAACTATTCCAACACATCTGAATAGGAATTTTTACACTAGGCATGGTCCTCTTTTGCACCCAAACACGCAGAATCGCTCCGAGCTATGTTCAACTGAATCGATCCCTTAAGGGTCTACAGGGAAAAATAGCTACAAACTTCAGCATGAGTTTACTCGAACACCGTGACACTTAGATACTTTTTCTCTGATCCCACAGGATCACATTGGGCCCTTCTACAATAACCTCTCTTGGTTTTCGCTATCTCGAAGTGGTTTTCCCGTGGTGTCCAAATTTCAGTCGATGGAAAAAATGTCAAATGGAAGCAATGGAAAGTTGCAAAGTGGTGCAACTTTCATTTTGTAACTCGTGTGACCAAATGAAATATTCCAACATGTCTGAATAGGCATGTTCACACCAGGCATGGTCCTTTTTCTCACCCAAACACGCAGAATCACTCTGAGCTACGTTCAACCGGATCAATCCCTTAAGGGTTTGAGTGTAGTATGTTGAAATAGGCCATTCCACCTATTGTTCAGGCTGTGTCTCAGTGATATGGGTATGATGTAAGTAGGATAGAGAGTAGGAATAATAAAATAGCATTAGTAAGGGAATTGGAAGAGATTACTAATGTTGCCCCTGTTGAAAATTCAAAATTAAGGCCCCTTAAAAGCAAGGCTAGAAGAGGTGAAAAGAAGAAATTGCTTGAAAATAAGTTAGAATAGGTTGGAAATAGGGTGAGATTGTGGAGTTTGATGTGTTCAAAATGTCTGCTAGGACAGGGGAGGTCAAAAGCATGTTATGGCATGACATGCCCTAGTTGGGAAAATAGGGTTTTTGAATGAAAAAGAGAGGTTTGAGGGAGTAAACGTGGGTAAAGTCAAGGGGCAACATAATTTGGTGGTCAATTAAGTTTGTGTAGGAAAAATGATGAGTGTTGGAATAGGTTTTGAGGTTTAGGTTCAGGGGTTTGGTTCACCGGTTTGGCCAAAAAATTTTGGAGGGGGGTTTAGTTCGTTTTGGGTTCGTTGGTACAAAAAACATGTAAAAACAAAATATATATCTATGCAACCTAGAAGCATGAATTAGGATTAGAATATCACATATCATAATATAAACAAAAAAACCACCATAAACTTGAATGTTATTTAAAACAACAAAATTGGCAAAAAAAAAAGTGTTTAAAACCTTCAAAAAAATGTGAATAAAATCACACTGATTTTCGCGTGAAAAAAAACCATGAGACCATAGCTTGTTGCTTACTATTATGCTTTGATATATTTTTTCCAAGCATCCATAGCTTGTTTGAAAGTACTTTTTTCAGGCTTTTAGCCATAGCAGCAAGGCAGTGAATTGTTTGATAAAATGCTTTGGTAGACATGTATGAAAAATGTGTTAGCATAGACAAGGCAGTAAACTGTTTGAAAAAATGCCTCATAGAAATGTGGTTTCATGGTGATGGAATGGAATGATGAATGCCATGACAAGTAAATTTCTATGGATTGTCATGGCATTCCACCACCTTTGAGACCACATTTCTTTGAGGCTTTTTCAAACAGCTTCACTACCTTTGCTCCACGCTTATTGCTTATTATTATGCTTTGATAGATTTTTTCCAAGCATCCATAGCTTTTTGGAAGTAGCCTATTTTAGGATTTTATCCATAGCAAGGAGGTGAACTGTTTGATAAAATGCTTTGGTAAACATGTATGAAAAATGTGGTAGCATAGACAAGGCAGTGAACTGTTTGAAAAAATGCCTCAAAGAAATGTGGTCTCATTGTGATGGAATGGCATGACGAATGCCGTGACAAGCAAATTGCTATGGATTTTCATGGCATTCCACCACCATTGAGACCACATTTCTTTGAGGCTTTTATTCAAACAGTTCGCTTCCTTGTCTATGCTATTGCTTATTATTATGCTTTGATAGATTTTTTCCAAGCATCCATAGCTTGTTTGGAAGCACCTATTTTAGGATTTTAGCCAAAGCAGCAAGGAGGTGAATTGTTTTGATGTTTGGTAAAACATGTATGAAAAATGTGGTAGCATAGACAAGGCGGAACTTTGAAAAAATGCCTCAAAGAATTGTGGTCTCATGGTGATGGAATGCCATGACAATCCATAGCTTGTTTGAAAGCACCTATTTTAGGCTTTTAGCCATAGTAGCAAGGCAATGAACTCCGTTTGATAAAATGCTTGTGATATACATGTATGAAAAATGTGATAGGATTAGCAAGTGAACTCTTTGAAGTGCCTCAAAGGGTCTCATGGTGATGGAATGCCATGACAATCAAAATGCTTTTGATTGTCATGGCATTCCATCACCATGAGACCTCATTTCTTTGAGGCATTTTTTCAAAGAGTTCACTACCTTGTCTATGATATTGTTTACTATTATGCTTTTGATAGATTTTTTCCAAGCATCCATCGCTTGTTCGAAAACACTTGTTTTAGGCTTTCAACCATAGCAACAAGACAATGAACTATTTGACAAAATGCTTTGGTATACATGTATCAAAAATGTGGTAGTATATACAAGGCAGTGAGTTGTTTGAAAAAATGCCTCAAAGAAATGTGGTCTCATAGAATGCCATGACAAGCAAATGCAATTGGGAGCTGCTCCTAGTTATTAGTTATGCAATGTGAAGTAATTGCATAACTACTTAGGTTGACTTTGTAAGAACTATATTGTAATTGAGATTTTTTCATCTATTAGCATCTAGTTATTAGTTATGCAATCTAAAGCAATGCTTTAAGTTTGAAATATGTGCAATGCAATGTAATCAACGATATGAATATAAACTACAAAAAAATACTTTTTACAATTTATTAGTTAAACTCTTGATTTTATTTGCTCTCTATATCTCTATGCTATGGAAATGCCTTTAAATTTTTTTTAAAAAGTTTTTATCTCTTGTTCTACTTTTTTTTACCTTTTTTTTTAAATTTGATTTTTTTCCCATTTTTTGTAGACTTGTTCCTGATTTTTTCAAAAAATCCTATACTTTTGGTTTGCCAAATTTTTCCCCAAAATATTTTTGCTACTATGGTATAACCACATATATTTTTGTAATATCAAGGATACTTTTTGAAACTTCCATGCATTGCTAATCTAAAAGGAAAAGTCTTTTTCCTAATCTGTATGTAGCCATGCTTTTGACATTGTCAAAAAGAGCAAATATGGACACCATCAATAATAAAGATTTGTATTAACCAAATAGCCGTGTACACATACATCAATATATGTCGATATAACTATAAAATATAGTTACAAAATAGCCATATAGGCTTACAAGAATGCCATATAGGCATACAATGTCAAATATATCTAATAAAAGATATGTACAAAATTGCAATGTCTAGGCATACAATAAAGGGCTCTGGAATCAAAATTCATTTCTCTCCATGCTCTGGAAATAAATTCTTTCCCTTTGTTTGGTGATCCAATGGTGATAAGTCCGTCACTCATTTCTACTATGCTTGAGGAGTTCTTCTGCTGCTCCTCCTAGAGTTTAGCTCCTGGTGAAGTTTTAATTGTTACAATAAGAAGTAAAGACATTAATATATATAGAAATTACATTATAAGAAATGATATATTTAACAAAATAATCACTTACGACCATCTCATGATCACTCTCCATGATGGAAATATTTGCATGTCGATGCTCAGGCATGCTCAAGCCCTGTATAAACCATCCAAATAGGAATTAAACTATGAATCAATAATGGTTTGATTTTTCACTAGAACTAACATTTATAACAACGAATGTAAATTAAAATTTAGTAATTTGCCTCATACCTCCTCTATCAGAGCCATGGAGGATTGTATAGTAGATGAAACACTGATATCCATTGCCCTTGTAGCATTTGGAGGTGTTTCAACAACTAACATTTGAAAATAAAACAACAAATTATTCAATCACAAAAAAGTTACAATGGCGATCCACGTCATGACTTATAATGTATGAGATCTAATAAACAAAATTTTGAGTACAAGTATTAAACTATATATTTTTGGTAGGCCTTCGCAGTTTGATAGGAAGACCAAGCATGATGGGGAGAAGAACACATACTCCATTGTGAAGGATGGGAAGACTTACAGCCTTTCACCTCTCCTAGAAGAAGACAAGGCAAAGCATGAAGGGCCTAGTGTTTTGATGGTGGGTGAGAAGGATTTCATGAAGACCTTGAAGGAAGGAGGAGGAAGAGGATTCTTCCTGATTATGAAGCCAAAAAGTGAAGCAGATATGCCCACAAAGAAGAAGGAAGATGCACGAAAGGAAGTCCAAGAGTTGTTGGAAAGGTACAAGGACATAACGGTGAATGAATTACCTAGTTCCCTACCTCCCATTAGGGATATAAGCCACCATATTGATATGATTCCAAGGGCTACATTGCCCAATAAGGCTGCATACAATATGGCACATGCTCAAAATGAGGAGATTGCAAGACAAGTGCAAGAGTTGATGGATAAAGGGCTAGTGAGGAAGAGTTTGAGCCCATGTGCTATTCCTAATATCCTAGCACTAAGGAAGGATGGGAATTGGAGGCTTTGCACTGATTCAAGAGCCATTAATAGGATCACAATTAGATATAGGTTCTCGATGCCAAGAATGGAGGACCTCATGGATTGTCTATAAGGAGCATCTTACTTTTCCAAGAATGATCTAAAGAGCGGGTACCATAAGATAAGGATCAGAGAGGGGGATGAATGGAAGAAAACTTTTAAGACTAATGAAGGGCTCTATGAGTGGTTGGTGATTCCCTTTGGGTTATCAAATGCCCTTAGTACATTTATGTGCCTTATGAATTAGATATTGAGACCTTTCATTGGAAATTTTGTTGTAGTTTATTTAGATGACATCCTTGTGTTTAGCAAGTCTAAATAAGAACATTTGAAGCACCTTGACATGGTACTAAGGAGGTTACAAGAGGAGAAGTTGCTAATCAACATGGAAAAGTGTGAATTCATGAAGGAAGAACTAGTCTACCTTGGTTTTGTCATCTCCAAGGGAAGTTTGAAGATGGATCCTTCAAAGGTGGATGCTATTCTTACTTGGCCAACACCAAAATCCATGGGAGATTTGAGAAGCTTCCATGGACTTAAAAGCTTTTAGAGAAAGTTCATCAAGAACTTTAGCCAAATTTGTGCGCCAATCTTGGACACTATCAAAGGAGGTAACAAAGGCAAGTTTTCTTGGACCAATGAGGCTAATAAAGGGTTTGAATATCTGAAAATAAGAGTAGCACAATAGCCTATACTTGTGCTCCTTGATTTTTATAAAGTTTTTACCATTGAGTCTGATGCTAGAAATTAAGCTATAGAGGTTGTTTTGAGCCAAGAAGGCAGACCAGTTGCATTTTACAGTGAGAGGCTAAATGAAGCAAAGAGGAAGTATTCTTCCTATGATTTGGAATTGTATGCTATGGTCCAAGCCATCAAAAAGTGGAGGCAATACTTGTTACCAAAAGAATTTTTTGTTTATACTAATAATCATGCCTTGAATTTTTTGAATGCACAGGACAAACTCAATCATAGGTACATGAAGTGGGTAGAGTCTTTGCAAGCCTATACTTTCACAATAAAGCATAAGAAGAGCCAAGAAAATAAGGTGGCATATGCTCTCAATAGAAGGGAACTTGTAGTGCAAGAGATCCAACTCCAAAGCATGGGGGTTGAAGCATTGAAGGATATGTATCATGAAGATTCAGATTTCAAGGAGGTATACAATGTTTGTGACCAGCATTTGAATTCTTTTCATGGTGAATTCTCTGACTTTTTATTGCAGAATGGTTTTCTCTTCAAAGGAAGCCAATTGTGTGTGCGTAAATGCTCAAGGAGGGAGAATATCATAAAGGAGAAACATAGTGGGAGTCTTGGAGGTCACTTTGGCCTTGACAAGACCTTGGAACAAGTTAGGAGATTTTACTATTGGATAAAGTTGCAGGTGGATGTGAGAAGGTATGTGGAAGGCTGCACAATATGTCAAAGGGCAAAGGGAACTTCATCAAATTCATGACTCTATCAGTCACTTCCCATTCCCAATAGGCCTTGGGAGTGTGTAAGTATGGACTTTGTCTTGAGGTTGCCTAGAACCCAAAGAGGTTTTGATAGTATCTTTGTGGTAGTTGATAGATTTAGTAAGATGTCACATTTTCTTCCTTGCAAATGCACCAATGATGCATCTCATATAGCAGGTCTCTTCTTTAAGGAGGTTGTTAGGATACATGGACTGCCTTTAAGCATTGTTTCTGACAGGGATTCTAAATTCATTGATCACTTTTGGAGGACCTTTTGGAAGAAACTCAAGGAAAAAATATGTCCTTTAATTCAGCATACCATCCAAAAACGGATGGAAAACTGAAGTGGTGAATAGATCATTGGGAAACCTCTTAAGATGCCTTACCAAGGAGCATGGACAAGCTTGGGATCTGATTTTACCTCAGGCTAAATTTGCATATAATGACTCCATGAATAGGAGCATTGGTAGAAGCCCTTTTGAAGTAGTCCATGGCATGCACCCTAGAGGGGTCTATGAACTAAGAGATCTACAAGGAGTTGCTAAGAGAAGTTCTCAAGGTGAGGACTTTGCTGCTACAATCAGGGATATTCATCAACAAGTGAAGGAAACCCTTCAAAATAATGTTGAGAAGTATAAGGAAAAGGCATATTTAAAGAAGAGGAATGCCCAATTCAAGGTTGGAGACTTGGTGATGGCACACTTGAAGAAGGAGAGACTTACAAAAGGAAAGTATACCAAAATCATGATGAAGAAGATAGGACCTTGCAAGGTGGTCCACAAGTTTGGCCAAAATGCTTATGAAATAGAGCTACCTCCTGGGGTGACAATCTCTCCTATCTTCAAAATTTCTAACTTGTATCCTTTCAAAGCTTTTGTGAATGCAGGTGATGGAGTAGGTACAATAGCAATGGAGGATGAAGATTGGGTGAAGGAACTACCCCCCAGCCAACCTATGACTCTTGAATGCATACTAGACACCAAGGAGACAAAGAAGACTAGAAGGAAGGTTTACAAGGAATACCTGGTCAAATGGAAAGGTCTACCTAAAGAGGATGCAACATGCATGTCAGAAAATGATATTAAACAACATGGAACTACTATAGAAGACCTAATCTCAAAGTGGACTTGCGATCTTTTTCTTGCTTGGGAGTATGGTGCAGGAGCACCCATGGGTCTAAGGGACCTAGAATAATTTTTCATGTTTTTTTTCTTGGTTTATGGATGGAATAAGGTATTATGGACCATTTCAATGCTTTTTAGTAGGTCTTCTAGGTTTTTGATTGAGTTTTTGGTCTTGGTGACCAACTTCTTTGTACAACAAGGTCTCCATCCTCCTTTGTAAGTCTCGTGCATCTTGGAAAAATAAAGAAAAAGGATACCTTTCTGTATCTAGACACCTAAGGGGAGTCACCTTACTTTTTCAAAAAAATTTAAATTCCTTTGACACATTTTGGAAGGCTCTTTGTGGTCGAGTTGGTAGAAGTTGCTCACATTGCCTTAACTAAGCAATTAGAAGTCAAAGCATGAGATTAGTTGTTTTCCAACGTCTCTCTTTTCAAAAGATAGTTGCAAGAAGTTTGAGGGAGTTTGTAAGACTTCAAATATTCCTCTCTTGGTCGGGGAAAGGTTGATGTTGATGTTTTGAAGAAGTTTCAATAAGAAGTTTGTTGTTTTCCCTATTTTTGTGAACAATTTGTTGATCCCGTACTTGGTACGAACTGTATGTTCACTTTCATGCTCCAATCCCATAATGGTTGGATAGGTAATTTATTAAGATTTCCTTTGGCATTGGAGTGGTGATATTTCATTGAGTATCAAGGGAGATATTCCAATTTCTCTATCGAGTGGTCTGAAAACCCTTAAAATCAAGGTTTTGGGTGAAAAATGTATATTTCTTCCATTCCCATGTTGTAAAATTGCTAAATCTTAGTGGGATGGAAGATATAAGGCCGTACTATCATTTCCTCAATGTTTTGTAGAACGGAAGGCTCATTGTTGGAAGTTGTACATGAATTTTGGCTTGACATCTCTATGTGGCAAACATAATTGACAAGCAAAAAAAAAGAGTTTTTCTTGATTTTGAAGAATTTGTTTAAGAGGCACTTAGGAATGGTGGAAACAAGTGTGGAGAACATATAGGAGTCTGAATTTGGGCTTTGGGGTGAAGGGGCGAGCCTAGATAGTCAAGACCTAGGTGTAGGTCTGTGAATTAGGCCTTTTGGAACAGCGATAGAAAGGGCCATTGTAAGTGATGTTTTGACAGTCAAGAGGAAGGGTTTTGGAACCTTGTAGGGGTCCATCTTAGGGTTTTGAATGCATATTTTTGGTGTCTTAACAGTCTTCCTTGTATTTTTTATTCTAACTGTCCTATCGGGAAAGGGTTGCAAGCCTTAAGAGAGAGTGAGGTCTAAGTCACCATAGTGATGGGTGTTTGTTGAAACCTAAATGCTAGAGGGTTGTTAAACCTTATTTTGACTTAATGAGACATGATCCAAATGTTTTCAAGCTTTGTGAGTGGTCTGAGTTGTGAAAACTACGTGTGTGGTGTTGATCTATTAAAGAATAGTGGAGTTTAGGACTCATGAGAGTATTTGAGAGAAGCATTCAGTGGAGTGACTTTGCCATTTGTGATTGTGAGTTTTCCTTCCCTGCCAATCTGCATCATTTCTAAAGCTTATGCAGGCTATTTCTATGGTGTTTGTGGTGGTGGCAAGAGTATTTAAGGTTTGTAAGTACCTTATGCAATAAACCCTCCTTTGTAGGGCTTGATTTGTGCATAGAATAAGCTTAGTCAATAAACATGATGTGAGTAATGTCTTGGAAGTCAGATGAAATGATTGAGGTGTAAATGGTTGATTGTAGTATCTTGGTCTTGAGGAACTAGTTGGTAAAAGTGAAAATTTGGTGATTTGTTTAAGGAATTGAAAGATTCAGAGCTCTCTATCAGGTTTTTACTTTGAATTCAGATAAATTGATGATGACAAAGGTGTGTTAGGATCTGATGGATATAGGTTGTAACATGAAAGATTGGTTTTTGGTTATTTTTCCTAGGTAAAGCAAATTGAGTGGAAGGGTTCCATGGTGAATGATGAAAGAGTGGATTGTTTAGTGACTCTAATTAGGTTTCTTGTGCACAGATCAATCATTTTTGTTGATAAATAAGATGTTTGAAGCTTGAGGATGATAAGAAGAAGTATTGAAATGAGTTGGCTTGTTGTTGCCTTGTGGTTTGAAAATGAAACAATGTGATTTTTGATGAAAAGAGAAAGAAATTTTAGTTGCTTATTCAATTTGATCCTCTCCTGATTCAATTGGGTCAGATGTTGGTGCAGGAGCACCTAGGTCATCAAATACTTTTCAATTTTGCAAAAGGGATGAGTGTTCAAATTTGTATTGAGTCAATCACAAAAGGTCATGGAAAAATGATGTAAAGCATGTTCAAGGTCATATGAGGTCTTATTTGAATGTATTTAAGGTTATGGGTAAGTTCTAGAAGGTCAAAGTGGGAAAATGCAAACAATGCAATAATGTAATATTGTTAAAAGTTGTTAAATTGACAAAAACAAGGAAATTAGGTATATTAAGGGTTAAAAGGGGTAGTTTCAACCGATGGAAAGATAGTTATGGAAAAGGAAATATCTTTAAAAGGCATGTAAAGGCAAGAAAAAGCAAAAGTTTGTGTTCTTGTAATTAGATTTTGAAATAAAAATTCCTTCTTTCTAAGTTTACAACATTACTCCATTGTTTTGTTTTCTTGTGTTGGTAATTTAGGAACACCCAAAGTTAAATCATAGTTTGAATACATGTAAAGAGGAGTTAGTTTCCAATTTCAAGAGTTGGAAGGTTAGTTTTAGGAAACAAAAGAATAAGAGGTAGTTTTCAGTGCCTAACAGAGTCCTTTTAGAAGCAAGTTTGAGAGTCCAATAGGGTTTTTCTTCACTACTCCACCAATGTAGGTCAAGTAAATTGGTGGAGTAGGTTAATGTTAGGATTTTTTGCATGTTTTGATGATTTTCAGTGTAGGGAAAAGCAAGAATACCATGGTGGAGTTGCTGCTACACTGGAAAATAAAGGATTTTCCTACACAAAGTGATGCTACAGTCATGGGTCATGAATAAATAAAGTTTGTAGAGGATTGGAAATGATGTATAAGGTCTTGGAAGACATAAAAAATCATGTTCTAGGTGGTGGCCAGAGAAATAGAGGTTTGCAAGAGTATATTTCACAAAACCCTCCTTGATTTGTGCTTTTACACTCTATAAACGAGGGTTTATTGGATTAGAACATTTTCATGGTTTTCAATCCCTATAAATGGTGAAATATTGAGTTATAAGACATGCTTGAAGTCTTTTTTGAGGTTTTGAGTGATTTGGAATGGTTTTGAAGGGGTTTCCTTTGTAAAACATGCCTAATCTACTAGCCTTTCTTTAGAGGACGGTCTGAAATCTAATGATTTTCTTTATGTCAAACATCTAAGAACTTTAAAATGTTGTGATGTGCTGGAAAGTGTTTCTAAATGTTCATTGAGTTTTTTAATAAGCTTTGAGATAGGAATGTAACTACCTGATTCAATGGTTGAGAAACCTACTAGAGGAATATGATATTATCTGATCAAAACAAAGATGTTTGTTTAAACAGTGGAAAGGGTGATATTGAGTGCTTGGTTACAATAAAACTAATGATATGATTGATGTTACTAAATTTGGTTAAGGTGTATAAGAAAGGTTTGGTGACTTTGATGGTTGGATGGGTGAGTATTATGAAGCCTTTTGAGAAAATTGGTGATTAACCACAAGATGATAATCAAGATTCTATTGTAGTAGGAGTTTGTAACTTGTAAATAGACTACTGTAGTCAAAATATGGTGAGTACAATGCTTGATAATGGACTGATAACAGTGAGGTATGGTTTAGTTGATTTGTTGCCTTGGTGAATAAATGAAAGGATGAATTGCTTAAGTGTCAATAATCAGGTTTATGTTGTTTTTATGGTGGCTGAGAATGATGTGAATCTAATTGATTAAGTCAAAGTTTTCTAATATGGTTTTTCCTTGGAATGAGTCAATTGGAATATTGATTAGTGGAATGATGAATGATGGCCTATGGAATGGCTAAGAGAATTTGAGTGGATTTTGGTTGAATGAAAAGTAGATTTATGATGAAATTATATTTGATCTTCTCTTGATTCTATTTGGGATTGAAATCCCTTGAAGAAATGATGTTGATGGTGTTTGTTGGATGCTCTGCATCAGATGTACCTTGATGATTGAGTGTTTTGATATGATGCTTTGCATCACTAACTACCTTGTCTATGCTATTGCTTACTATTATGGTTTCATAGATTTTTTCCAAGCATCCATAGTTTGTTGTGTTGGTGCACCTTTGGAAGCACATGCCTCCATGTGAAGTAATTGCATCGTGTTGCTTATCTTGACTTTCTAAACAACTATATTGTACAGTTTAAATTTTTTCATCTATCAACATCTAGTTATTAGTTATGGAATTTGAAGTAATGATTTGAGTTTGAATGATGTGTAATGCAATGTAACCAACAATATGAATATAAACTACACAAATCTATTAAGTAGAATTCATTAGTTAAGTTCTCTTTATTCTATTACCTCCATGTACGTTTGAGTAAATCCACTGGCACTAAGAGGTGTTTGCTTGAAACCTCCAATATTAGCATGTTCAACATCCAAAATCATATATTAAAATACCATTCATAAAACAATGCTATTAACATGTAATAAATTTATAATTGTTTACTAGTTACATACCCCACTGATAGGTGTACTGCAGAAATAAAAGGTGGAGGACCAGTGTATGCAGTCTCAACACTGTGACACTGCAATTTTATTAAAATAATAAAACTAAATTAGTTAATCTTGCATTTTAGAATCAAAATTTAATAAATTAAATTCAATGAACATGTTGACTTTTACCTAACTATCAATGCCATATGCATGATGAAAAATGTCATCCGTCCTCTCCATCCCCATAGCAGCATACAGATCCTACGTAGCAACCTCCTGAGTGCCAGTGGGGTCATATGAACAAGTCACCCTACAAGATTGACACACATGGGTTTGAAGGCCACCACTTGAAGACTCCCCTGGATGGCATTGTACAATAGGGAGAGTATGATGGATGGCACTCGGGGTCAAATTTTTGATCGCTTGCAATGTCTCTATGTCGACACTCTGCTTCTCAATGATAGGCATAACAATGTGCTCATGAGGCAACCTAGTGAGAGGTAATCTCCCTTGCCACGCAGGATCCGGCTATGCACCGAGCCTATCTTGAGCTAACCCCCCACCTCTCCCTTGGAACTCCCTCATATCAAAATAATTTGGGATTTGGTTCAATACAAACTCATTGTATAGTTTCCTAAGAAAATATTGGGGGACTTCACAATTGTTGCATGGTGGGTAATCAAAGACCAAGTACCACTTATCATAAAAACGGTTCCTAATCTCTTGGTGGTGGTACCAATGAATAGGAAACCTCTTTGCATTGAGGCTAAGATTTTGATTTGTTCTAGGGTCAATGAATAAAGAGCACAAATCAACTTTAGTAATTTTTAAATCTTTGACTTGTTTATATAATAGTTTATCTGCATAATATGCCCTAGGTGCCTGTCTCCTATCTTGCCATCCAGTTATTTGTTGGGTTATTGAATCTACATTTTTTAATATCTCTTTCATTGAATTTGCTAGGATCATTCTTTTTGTGGTTGAAGCATTTGGATCACTCAACCTACTGATAAGATCCTTAATTTGTTTTTTGTTGTTCTCAATTTCACTCCTTAAATTTTTTTAAGTGCCAGGAGGGTGTTGAGTGATTGGTGGGGGAGGTTGATTTTGTTGTTGAGGATTTTCCTGTTCTTCTTGTTGAGGATTTTGATGATTTGCAGGATCATTTGCTTCTCCTACAAATTTTAAAAAAAAAAATCAAATCTAACCTAAAACAAACAAAATCAACTTGAAACTAAGAAATTCAAAACAAATAGCAAACAACACTTACCTCCTGCACCTCTTCGTCATCATGGTGCCATCTTTTCAAAGAAAAACAACTATTGTTGATGAATTTTGTAGAATGCCTCCTCCTAGAACGCGAGCACGAAAATGAGGGTTTTTGGTTGCAGGTAGAGCAAAAAAGAAGACAACAGAAAATGAATCACTTCCACTTTTTTTTTGCTTTTAAAATGCCATAACGTGAGTGCGTTATAACACGCTCGCATTATGCCATTTTCAATTATTTTTTGGAATTGGCCACAAAAGTGTAACCCAACTTCATGCACTTGCCCTGGCATCACTTGAAGTGCTCAAAATTTTGAGAATAAGTCTAAGATGTGAAGAATGGAAGGAAATTCCTTTGAATTCATAGAAGAGAGAAGTGACTGAAAAATCCATGAGATAAGCCATAAGAAATTTTCTCAGTAGCAACTAGTGAGCAAGGACACTGCCAAATGCATTGAATTAAATTAACATAGTGGATGATGTGATAAGATTGTTAGATTTATGGTTGGATAAGATTCGGCATTGATGTGAAATTTTTAAAAATTAAATTCACTTGCATGCATGTGATCACAAGAGGATGTGTAATTAAATACAAGTTGTGAAACTTTGTAGGTTCTTTTGATGTATAGAAAGCCATGAGGCATACACTTATGGAGTTGTGATACATTAGTTTACCATCCTCAACTTAATATGAATCATGTAATTATGAAATTTTAAAGGGATCATAGATATTTGGGGAGTTCACTAGAAAATATTTTGATGGCAGTTACAAACCACTCATTTTGAATGTGATAGTTACAAAAATTGAAACAGTTTCAAGAAAGAAGATCTATAAATATGCAACTAAAAGACTCTAGAAGGGTCCAAACTTTTGATTTGATTGTACACTGTGATGTAACAGAAGATACTAAAGAAGGATCATTGTGACTCACTTGTTCAGAAGTCATTCATTATCTGTGAACATTAGATATTTGGATGTAATGTTAATGTTTATGTAAATAAGCCTTTGAATTTATACAAACACATGGAAGTTCTTTCCTTGGTGAATTGAATACGTCTTTATGTTACATTTACTCTCTTCTATTATTGAGTGAGTCTTTGTCTAAACATCATTTATTTGTTGCTAATGCTCCAATCTATGTATCAAAGTATTAGTATTATTTGGTTGTAAGTCTTATTGCATTGGTATCATAGTTATGAACCGATGTTAGTTATGCCTTTCCTGCTTTCTGGTTAAAAAGCATATATGGTTTTGAGTTCGGAGTTTCAAGATTTTATTGAAGATCTAAGGAGGGAGTTGTACCTCATTAAAATTAAGAGGAAGATTACCAATGAAATGAAAATCTCACCAACTGTTTGTTAATAATTTTTCTTCCTTTCGGGCAATATAGTCATATTGAGTTATTTTCAAGAAAATAAATCTATTAACCAACACTAATGAAAATTTATTTATATTTGACAAATAAAATAATTAATTAAAGAACAATTTGGAATAATAATATATTAATCGTGATAAATAAACAATATAAAGGGTTAATATTTTTTGGGCTATATCTAATATACCATATGATCATTTGCTTCAATTCATTATAAACACATTTACCTCTAGATAGACTTTCTAAACAAGTAGTCAATAGATAATAATAAACATTTAATATCCAAATTTTATATATTGACATAAGTATCTAATGAAGTTTTATTTGTATTAAATGAAAAAAAATAAGTGAACAAATTTTGTTAGTCATATATAAAAATAAAGAAATAAATGAATGTACAATTCCAAACTTTTGAGAGCAATGTCTTGTTTAGTAAAAGATAAATGCTATGAAAGTGATGCCAAGAAAAATGATATAAATATATTTTTATCTATTTTGTTTAATTAATTAATTAAATCATATAAATTAAATTAATTAAATAAATCATTATTTATAATTACAAATAATTTTTTATATATATTTCTAATTAAAAAAAAATATTTTTTAAAAAATAATAAGATATTTGAAAGTATGTATTTTATATAAAATTTAAAAGGTAATAATAAATTGTAAAATAACCAAGAACAAAGATTAATTAAATATTTAAAAATTATATACATTAGTGATCACACCTTCATGTGCAATGATTTTTTTTTTGTTAATTTAGAATGTGTATGGATGGAACTTAGTATTTGACATTAAGTATAGTAGAATGTAATTGTGAAATATTTTGAACTAAAAGGAAAATAAAATTTGAAATGAATGCTTGTTTTGTGTAGGAAGATGGAAAAAACGGTGCATATATATATATACTACCTCCTTTGGTAGTTCTTACCTATATTATAGGTAAGCACTAGCTCCCTTTTTTTATTTATATATAAGGGAGCTACCCCTTTGGTAGTGCTCACCCTATATATATATATATATATATATATAGCTTATCAAAAGAATTGAATATTGTTTCTAAATTTCCATTAATATTCACACTTTATAAACATTAAATTACCATTATGAATAGGGTTAGAGTTGGGATGAAGGTTATAGTTTGGGTTAGAATTAACATGTGCATTAAGGTAAAACTGTCTCTAAGGTTATAATTATGATTATAATTATATATCTAACCCTAACCTTAACCCTATTTATAAGACTAAAACCAAAATTTATAATTATAAGCTAATCCAAACCATAATTCTAACCGTAACCCTAACCTTAAGCATATATCTACCTCTAAAATTGATTGTAACTGTAACCCTAACCATAACCCTAATCCTAACCCTAACCTTAACCCTAATTGTAATCCTAGCCTTAAATCTAGACCTAATTTTATCTCCAATCGTAACCCTAACCTTAACTCTAACTATAAACTTATCCCAAAACCTAACCCTGACCCTAATTCTATATGTAATTATAATCTTAACCCTAATTTTAACACTAAACCTACCCCTACCCCTAACCCTAATATTAATCCTAATTGTAACCCTAACCTTAAAGCTAATCCTATTTATATCTCTAACCATAATCCTAACCCTGACCTTAACCTTAATTCTATCTCTAAGAATAATCCTTTCCCTAATCTTAAACCTAACCCTATTTGTAAACCTAATTATATCTCCAACCCAAACCATAACCCTGATGTAAATTATATATCTAATTGTAATCCTTACCCTAATCCTAAGACTTTCCCTAATTTTAACCCTACCCCTAACCATAATTCTATCTCTAATTCTAATCTTAACCCTAACCCTAATTATATCCCTAACCCTAACCCTAACCTTAACCATAATCTTATCTCCAACCCTAACTCTAATTTTAACACTAACCATAACCTTATCGATAACCCTAACCCTAACCCTAATTGCAACAATAACCCTAATCCTAATCCTAATTCTATCTCTAACCCTAATTGTATTCTTCATCGTAATCATAATTGGACTAACCATATTTTTAATCCTATTTCTATTTCTAAACCTAATCGTAATCCTAACCCAAATCGTAACGACAACCCTAATCATAATCCTAACACTAAACATAACCGTATCTCTAACCCTAATCATAACAATAAACCTATCCCTAATAGTGACATTAACTCCAAACCTAATCCTAATCTTATCTCTAACCCTAATCCTATTCTTCATCCTAATTGTAACCCTAACAATAAATTTTTTGTCATCCATGTCCCACAACAAATGCTACTATTATTTTAATAATATATATAAAATATGCCGAGAGATATCCTTCTTGAGGCGTCTATTGCACTTTTATGTGAGAAAATTTATTAAAAATAAACACCTCAAGAAGGATATCTCTCAGCATATTTTATATATATTATTAAAATAATATATATGCTAGTTTAATTCACCCATACACATAATTTTCTATGGGCCTTGAACCTCTTTTAATACTATGATTGAAAACAAAATTTTCATTAAGGGTGGGGTCCCATGGAGGGGAAGTTCTTAAAAACTTTCAATGGGTATCGCTAGTTTAATTCACCCATACATATAATTTTCTATGGGCCTTGAACCTCTTTTAATACTATGATTGAAAACAAATTTTTCATTAAGGGTGGGGTCCATGGAGGGGAAGTTCTTAAAAACTTTCAATTGGTATCGCTAGTTTAATTCACCCATACATATAATTTTCTATGGGCCTTGAACCTCTTTTAATACTATGATTGAAAACAAATTTTTCATTAAGGGTGGGGTCCATGGAGGGGAAGTTCTTAAAAACTTTCAATGGGTATCGCTGAGATTTTTTAGGATTATTTTTAAAATGGGTGGTCCATCATAGTTTAAGTTTAAAAGTTTAAGCTCGTATAGGGGAGAGGGGCCTATAGTGGAGCACCCTAACTTTGGGTTTCTCAAAATCCTATGTGGGAATTTCAAATCACTCCCAATTCTGTACAAAGTTTATTTGGCAACTCATGTGCTTCTATATCTCGTTTTAGGGCTACATCGTCAAATATGATGCCACATCAACATGCTTTTTGTTGAGGTATCCAAAAAGGCCCAAAAAAAAAGTGAGACCCATAGTGGTGTACTAAGTCATGTTTTATTGGTGTGCTGATGTGGCATCACATGATTTGTCACTTTGCATACTTTATGGATAAAAGGTGTTTTGCAATTGGATATTAACGCATTCCACTATGGGGCCCATTGAGGACTACTTCTATCCCCACTATTGAACCCTGCTCCATTATGGGCCCCTCTCCCCTATTTATCAAGTTTATTATTTTGCATAGTCAATTGGGCAACTTAAATAAATATAAAATGATAAATTAATAATTAATGAGAATTTTAAAACTTCATATGACTGATTAGTGGCAAAAAAAAGCCTAAGTTAGTGGGGCAATTTCTAACTCGACCCCTGTTGATTTCTAACTCCAACCTTTTTGTACCCGCTAAAGTTTTTGAACTAAAAAGTAGGGGCTTCTAATTAATCCCTTAACATTTTCTTTTTTCCTTCACAAGACCTCTTGCTCCTTCAAACCCATGAGACCTCACCCTAGTATACTTAAAAAATTATATTCTAAATTGATATAATTAAAATTTAAGAGAATATTCAAACTAATGTTATATCTAAGAATTCCAGACAGTCGGAGAAAGAAAATAATGTATATTTTAACTGCGTGACATCTCTAAACCGTCAATTCATTTGGAACACGCGGCCACAAAAGAATAAGCTGGTAACCTTCTTTCAAGATTTGCAATGCTTGAATTTCTTGTCCAATTTATTTTGTTTGGCATGAATTGTCGTAGGAGGACTCAAAACGGAAGTCTGCAACTCAGTCGAACGATTCTGGAGTACTCCGAATATGCTCCATGTTTTGCAGAAATGGAATGCTCCCGGAACTAAAATTGCAGTAAGGAGATCCCCCGATCGAATCCGCAGTATATCACAACCGAACCCCGGCGTATAAATTCTTATTGAAAAAAAAAGAGAACGTTTTTACTGTGGTTTGCAATCAATTTCTAAGTCTCCAAGAAGGCGTTACCTATATATGGAAGATAGCGGTTACAAATCACCGCGTAATAATGACGAACATTGAAACTGTCCTGCACGTCAATACGATTTCTTTTTTTGAGCGAGATTTCAGCAATCGTTTTTGGGCATATGGGTGCTCCCTCTAAAAGGATTTCAGTGTTGGGGGATCGGATTCCAGAGGATATTTAGGCCTTACCTGTGTTCACCATTCTGCTAGCAAGTAAATCCCTTGAGATTCATTATGGATGATTTTTTAGAAAAAATTTTATCGTCATCTTCATGGCCGGAGATGGGTGGAGGACAAAGCAATGGCATGCCTGATGATTCTATTGGAGCATTTCAAGGGGACTTGAAGGTTTCAGCAATGCCTGGTGATTCACTGCAGCTACAGAGCCTTGTTGGCAACAATGTTGCTGCAGGTGAATCTACCATGTTGCAGTTAAGCACATCTGGCCCAGCCACACCACAGGGAAGCACATCCCAATTTCTGAATCCAGTTGGAGGGTTATCAAGAACAGCTGTTTTAGTGCCTGAATTAGCATCGGGGGGAAGTAGTAGCAGTGAAGTATCTGGCTTTCAACAAGCTCTGGGAGATTCTCGTTCACCACTTCCCGTTTGGAGTCAGTCTTATGCAGGTTCTACATCTCCTCCCTCAGCACTTGGACAAGTGAAACTAGAATCGTTTGACACGAATGGAGAAACTGTTCATGGTGAAGGGCACCTTTTGGGTAAAAGGCCCCACCCTGAAGAAAAACTGCTTGTCAGAGACAATATATCCACTACTGTGAGTATGCTTTATCTAGCATATGGAGTACAACTTTAGCTATTTTCGGCTCTTTTTGCAAGTGTCAATTAGAAGCATTCTAATCCATGTGTGTTTGTATGAGTGCAAAATTATCACCTGTGCATTATGAATATGAATGTTTGGGTTGAACAATTCCAGGAGCACGATGAACATCAAGGAAACCTTTTAACTTCTTTCACTGGAGTGCAAACTGGTCAGACTCAGCTTGTTAGAACTGCAGCGATGCAATCCCAGCAACAGGTATGCTTTAAACTTGATGTATTACAATGCTATGGTGAAAACACCCTTATCTGAAAGTGTATCTTGGAACAGAATCTTAGGGCTCAAAGTATACAATCGGGTGAAGGAAATTCTCTACAGCAATATTGCAGTCATTCTGCTGTTTCACAAGTTCAATCGGGAGCTGGTGGTGGGAATGCTGTCAATGGAGCTACACGGCCCCGTGTCAGGGCACGTCGAGGTCAAGCAACTGATCCACACAGTATTGCTGAGCGGGTCAGAATATGGGTTTTATTTTAACGTGGTTGTTTTAGATGCCTAGGGGTTTGTGATTCTTGTGGTCTTTTTGGTCTTGATGGATGACACACTTCTTCTTGGAACCTTTTAATTTCTCCTCATGGCGTGCTATGTAAAATATAGATGTTTTTTTTCTTTTTCTTTCAACTGAGCATTATGTATGTGTCCTTTTCTGCAGCTCCGCAGGGAGAGGATTGCTGAAAGAATGAAATCTCTGCAAGAACTTGTTCCAAACTCTAATAAGGTATGGAACCAACTATGAAATGCTTTTAGTGGGGTTGTTTTATTGTTTATGTTCTCTTCTGGAAATTTAATTTGAGTCTCAATTTATATCTCTTAATAGGGAGTTGTCATTTATTCTCTGGATTGTAAATCTCTAGGAATGATGGTGGATTTCTTTTTTCCATTTTTTGGAATTATCTGACTTTAAAATCAAAATTCGAAATTACACAGTTCCTTTGATTCCAACTAGTCTTCAGGTTCATATATCTTTTTATGTCCTTGATTGCTTTCTTCTCATCCTTTCTGCTTGTCCAAGTTTCCACTTCACTCTGGAGCATCTGGGGATATTCATATCGATTGGTTTCTACAGTGCTGCGGAGAAATGAATAAATATGGTTTATAGACATGGGTATTTATTTTAATTGTTTTTATCCTATTTATGTTTTTTATGATATTGATTTTCATCTTTCCCATAATTATATTTCTACGTATCTAAATTTTTAAACTCATAATTACTTCCCTGTTTGTAAGTTCAATGCTGAATGACATCTATTCTGTTTTCCTTTTGCTTTGTACAAGTGGGTTTGTTGTATTCTGTGAAGCTATATATTGCCTGAGCAAGCCTCATGAATAGCAACATCTGTCTTGTTCATTTCCCATAAACTATAAGTGGCTCTGTATGAATGCAAAGAAAATATTTTCATGGTACTACATTTCCCGTCAATTTGTTTCAAAATGCTTTCAAAGAAAGCAGTAGAATTGGCTATAGCATCCAAGGATAGAATTGAAATCAAAGACTATTCATATGTGCCTGAAACATGTATTCTCCATCTTATCCTTTTAGATACAATTGATCAGGCTGGTGGTAACAAATATAAAACCAACATTCATTTATCCGGTTTCTTTTTAGTTAGCATATTCTTCTTGTGGGGTGCCCTTTGCCTCAGAGGGGTATCTCTTCTGTCAAATTCACTCAGAATTTGCACCCAGTCTTGTCCATTGGGGTACACCACACCCAGAATTCGACATGGTAGTTTACCAGATCAAGCATTCAACATTTGTATATAAGCATGTAACATTTCTCTTGGGGATTAACATGAGTCTCCGATATGAAAGCTTTGATGATTGACCACTTGAGCTCATCCCATTTGACATTTGTGTTTCCGTTTTTAGTTAGCCTCATGTTGTAACAGTAGTCATTCCTTCCCCAATTGACTTTTTATAGTATCTTGTTGCACAATCATCTATTTGCCTTAATGTATTTCTATAACCTAGTTATCTAGGCTGCTGCATGTCATATTGCTGACTTCTGTGGTAACACAAATGCTGGCACAATTGATGTTATCTTGCTTTTCGATTCTCATGATGGAGGCACAGACATTATTCAGCATTTCTATTTTGATTTTCTTGAAAATTTCTTTTTCCATAATGTTTCGCCCATGTCTTTGTGAGACCCTTCCTTTAGTTACATGTCACTTTTTGAGATCTCTTCATTTTCGCCTCAGTCTTACTTCTCAAAGTTGTAGAATTTTATCTAAAATTTGGTCTCTTTTTTATATCTTTTCTTCTTTTTCTTTTCAAGTTGAGCTGAAATATCTTTTGTGAGTTTCCATTAATTTTCTTCCTTTATTTATCTTCAAGCTTTTTGTCTACGACTTTACTTTAGTCTTAAGTGTTGGCTTATGCCTCCTTAATATTGTAAATTTTCATTTTCTTTAATGTTTACTCTTTTTATTTGTCCTTTCCTTAATTCCTAAAATCAAAGGCTCTTTTGTTTTTCTTTCCTTTCAACAGTTTTGTGCATTTCGCCAAGTTAGTGTTTTCAGAGTTTGTCTCAAGTCCAATATTGATGATTGCCATTGTCTTCCAACCATTCATTTGCTTCTCCACTAAGAAACTAGGTCCTTCAAACATTACATAATTTCTTTTTTCATGATCTTTAATTGTTCTATTAGATTTATGTTACTTGCATAATATGCCAGTTTATCAACTTCTATTCTGAAAAAAAAAAAATTTCAAGTGACAAAATGTTACACATGGAAAAATATTTAACCATCTGGTTTTGAAAACTTTTTGTAAATAATGGAATTTTTTTCCTTCAAAACATGAGGTCTTTTTAACCAGCAAACACTAGAAAGAATAAAGAAGAAAAAAGCATCTTAAGTTTTATTCCATATATGCATTGTATCTCTAAGAAGCAACATATTATAATTATTCTTCCAGGAGCAACAAATTATTTTTCATAGTCACTACATTATCCATTGCTAACTATCTTTGTAACATGCAGGCATGTACCTTCATTGACATGCATGCCCAGTTGGAGAAAAGGTCTGAATTTCTCATGCACTTAACAAGTTAACACTGTACTGCCTTTGCCTTGATAATGCCATGAGCCATGCCCCACTGACAAATATCTCACTGTCATACTTCTCATGCTACACTGCTAAATAAATTATAGTAATTGTAAATTAGAACCTTAGGAAAACTACATTTTTCATCATTCCTTTCATGTGAAGATGATGAAAGGTTAACCTCATTGACATCTATATCT
>VDFB02392977.1:0-48752 GCA_007258455.2 Sequoia sempervirens | reverse complement strand
TTTCTATTTTTGGCAATGGTGGCAATTTAAGTTGTTCGTATCTTGTTACTTTTGGCAGTTTGTGCTTCCAACAGTCTTGGAGTTCGAAAATGGAAATATGGCAACTTAAGTTGTTAAGTTATAAAGTTTAAAAAGTCACCCTCTATGGAGCCCCCCGCCTAGGAGTAACAACTAAAAGTTGTTTTAAAAGTTGTGCATGTGTATTTCAAGGGGGATGCCTAGAAAAAGATTAAAATGAAAAAATAAAGTAAATTCTATTATTCTCCCCAAGTGAAGCGTCCCTTTTTGGAGGGAAATGTCATTGAAACTTCTAGGTCTCAAGTCTTATAAATACTCCCTCATTTGCTCTCTTTCCATTATGCAATTTGGAGATAAAGTTATGCTGCCGGATTAGAACAAGTGTTCTTTCCTAGATCTTTGGAGGACGAAAACCCTCTTTAGCTTGCTGGTTTTGGATTTGAAAGATAATCCCTAATTGGTGGTGTAATTGCATTCAATAATCACCATTGGAGCTTATTGGTGATGGTTTGTTTTCAGTTTGGGTCATTTATGATAATTTCTAGATATGTTTTAGTATGATATCTATTTGTGCAGAGGTTTGGAATGTCGTTTTCAGATTTGGAGTTGCTAGTTCAAGCTTGTCCATAGCCCAGCGGTCCTATCTTTTCGCTCATGTTGATTGGAAGACTTGGTAACATTTTTTGGGCAACGTTTCATTGGATTCCAAGCACTTAGACACCCCTTTGCTCAAGGTTTGAGGATTTTTAATGGTGTTATGGATTTACTGGAGCTGGTCACCCCATCTAGGGAGGTCGTACATCTTGCCTTGAGGGTTTCATTTGTTGTTGTAAACTCCCTTTGCTGCTGTTGGCTTCATATACCACCTTGTCATTATTGTTTGAGTGGATTGGAGAACGTCTAGACTTGTCCTTCTCATTGCACGCACCTTGGTTGAGTTCTTTGGTGTTTTGGTGGAGTTGGGAGCTTGCTGGTTCGTCATATCAGACTGATGTTGTGTTGTATCAGACCTGAAAAAGGGTATCAGACTTGTGGCAACAGTGTTCTCAACCAACTCTCATCACTTTGGGACTTCATATTGAGGTATACTTATAATATTTTGTGGGGGTGTGCTTATATTTTCATTATAGCAACATTGGGGGGGAATTATGCTTCATGTTATCGTCATTTCTTTATCATAAGAGCAGCATATGATGTTTGAAGTATTTTTCTAAATGAGCTTATTGCAACACCATTGGTAGTACCGTTGGTGATCGCTCTTGTATTCACATTGTTACTCACCCCACTGAACAAGTGGTTGAGCTTCTTTATTTTTACATGCTACTCCCATTGAATAAGTGGTTGAGTTTTAGTTTGCTTTCATATTATGCCTGTTGAACAAGCAGAGGACTTTGCTTTAGATTGGTTGGCTTGTTGCCAAGTGTTATTTACTTTGTTGTAATTCCCGTTGAATAAGCGGATGATTTCCCTTCATGCACTTGGTTTGATTATTCACCTCACTAAAGAAGTGGTTGCTTGGAAACTCAGAAATTGTAAGCCTTACCACCATATGCTCTCACCTTGCCCACCTCGGGATCTGGGTGATTAGAAAGTGGAAGGTATTACTTTCAGTTAGCTAAATTTCCAATTAATACAAGGATCCCCTTCTCACCATATGTTCTCGCCTTGCCCTCACTGAGATTTGGGTGATCAAAAAGTGGAGGGTTGTTTACTCAATTGATATTCATTTCTATTTGGCTAACACTTGCAGATTTGAAAAAAAAAAGGGTGGGTTATTACAGTGGTATCAGAGTTGGTTTTCATGCCAACCTATTGGAGTTCTAACCTTGCTACAATTCCTTAGTTGCATGTCAAAGTTTAAATAGTGTTTCAGTTCCAGTGATTCACATCTTTTGCATGTTGGTGACCAGCACCTGCATGTCTATTACCCTGCTTCTTTGACAATTGTTAGAAGCGAAAGGGCAAGATGACTACAGAAAAGCCTATATCTGAGTTGGTGCAAAAACTGACTATGCTAATGATGGACCCTAACATTAAAAAGACATACTCAAGGATTGTTGCAAAATCTAAACGTTTGGTTGGAGAAGCTTCCTTGACATATGGGAGTGTGTAACAAAGCCCTAGAACGATCCCTTGGACTTGCATGTAACTGGTGATGATGAGGATTGGTTTGACAAAAAGGACAAAACAGCAATCTTGAAACCTAATTTGGATTCATCTAGGGATGATTATAAGACTAATGACTTTACAGAAGATTCTAGTAGCACTGATGTGTATAGTGAGTCCACTAATACGCCTTCAGAAGAAGAGCATGTTGATGGTGATTATGATGGTGTCTTCAAATCAGCGAATGATGATGATTCCTTATCTCATTCCAATAATGATGATTTGGGTGATTTTTGTTTTGGATTCCAAGCCAAGCCTATGAAGAGGGATGCTTGTGATGATTGTAGCACTTGTGAGTTGGAGAGTGCCTTTTTTAGAGAGGTAACCACTCTTGAGGAGCATAATGAACAACTTTTCTTCAAGCAAAGCAATCAGCCCTTTGGCATATGGGACCCAAGTGTGTTGGCACCAAAATATGATGAGGATCCTACATGGGATGAATCTTCTCTTGAATTTGATGGTGTTCAAATCTTAGAGCACAATGTAAGCCATGAGGATGCTATTGAAGAAGCTAACAATGGGAAGTTTGATGATGATCTTGAACAACAATCTGATTTATTAATGCATGTTGTTGATTATAAGCAAAGGCTTAGTGAACTTGCTAAGTTTGGTCCTCATCCTAGTGTCGAGTGTTTTCGTTAAGTTGGTGAAGAGGGACACGAGTCTTGGAACAGCCATGGAGACATTGATGACAAGAATGAGAGTTCTGATTTTGTCATGCAACCTGACAGCAATTCTCCGTCCTTGCATGCTCATGATTGGAGAAATCAATCCTTGATGTCCATTGAAGATGAAGTGCAAGCTCTAACCAAATTTGACAACACACGGTTTAATTGAAGAACTCTACTAGAAGGCTCAGATTAAAGACAGACAGGAAGGAGTTAGGGATGGTGTCACTCTCCCTAATCTGCAACTTATCAAAGATTCTTTGGAGACGATGAAATCAGAGTACTTACACTTGATTAGAAATCGCGACTATGCCCTCGAATTTGCAAAGAAGGCCATTAATGCGTTGAACAAAGAAGGAAGGAGTTAGGGATGGTGTCACTCTCCCTAATCTGCAACTTATCAAAGATTCTTTGGAGACGATGAAATCAGAGTACTTACACTTGATTAGAAATCACGACTATGCCCTTGAATTTGCAAAGAAGGCCATTAATGCGTTGAACAAAGAAGGAAGACAGGTTGATGAGCTCACTCTTGAGCTTAATTCAACAAAAGACATGTTAAAAAATACTCAAATGGCACTAATGGAGGTGAAAGGTCAACTAGCTGATGCAAAAAATTTCAAGCAACAAGAGAATGAACAAAGAGCTAAGGAAATCATGCAAGTAATTGATGAGCTTGATTTCCTTCAAGAGGAGTTTGATGCAAGGGAAGTTTGGATCAGCAGCAGGAGTGGTCTGAATTTGGGAATGAAGCTAATCTTCAATTTGTTGATAACCCCTTATTTGAGATGGGTGTTGATATGACAACTGATAATCCTCCTTTTGAGTTGGAAAATGGAACAACTCCGGATTGTAGCGTTGCACTTGGTGAAAAAAGCAAGGTTTGGGATCTAAGAGAAGTCCCAAGACTTGCGTTGGAGTGTGGTTTCCAGCTCGATGTTGATCTAAGTTCACATTATGAGGTGATTGTTTGCCCACCTGCAAGACCACATGATATGATATGTGCAAAGGAAGAGAAAGATGAAGTTTTTGCATGGAAAGTGTTTGGTCTTGGTGACTCCAACATCTTTGACACTAAAAAGTTATCAAAATGTAGTTTCGTAGCAGTTGGAAATTTCATTACAGCAACAAGGAAAGAAGGTTTCAGCATATTACTTATGAAGCTCTGAAGAAAGAGGGACCTAAACAAGACATCTACATGTTTGACAATCCATCATTTGGATTGAGTGATGCTTTATCATATACCAATCCTTTTTGGGGGTTGGGTTTGAAGGCAGCTATTGCTCCATGCCCCTTTGATGTTGATGCTTTCATGGATGGGATACAAGAGATTACCCAAGAAGTCACAAACTTCCATGGTGAGCAAGATGTTATGAGTGGTACTTAGGGTTGTGATATGTACCTCTCTAGGTTTGATGGATCATTCTTGGCTAGGTATCCATGTTGGGGATCCTCAACAAGGATTTAGGGAGCTTATTGGGAATGATAGGAAAGATCCTTGGAGGGATAAGGATCAAATTTTCAGAATTTATAATGTTGTTCCTTCTCTTACTAGCCATGTTGTGATTCCAATTGTTCATCTACGAATGGATTGGAGAGAGATTCTAATTAAGGCTTGGAGCATTGAATGAATGGTTACACTTAGAAGTGTTCCTTGGCATAGAATGGGTCAGATTTTTAGTCTTGAACTTGTTGTTTGGTTGCAAACCAGCCACCTTACAATTGGGGTTGCTCACATTCAGAAGAGTTGGCACATTATTTCTTGTCAAGGAAGTAAAGGGTACCAATTGGCGATTGCTTTGAAGTGCTTCCTAGCCACTCTCAAGTCGTTTTTGTATAACAAAATGCTCATCTCACACGCTAATTCTTGGGAATTTCATTGGTACTACTAGTATCCCTTGTGTAGAGCACTAAATTCAGATTGTATTTTATTGATTCCAGCCTTGAACAGAAGTGATTATTCGTTTCTTCGAACCTTCCAAACTTAGATAGCGCATCTTATGAAGGTTTGTGATGTAAACATTGGTAGTTCCCTCTCAATGTTGGTTCAAGACAACGAACTTCCGCATGCTTGGTTTCACTACTCAAAGACTCTTGGTGATGGAACAATCAAAGTCTTCAGAATTCTTCATGGTTGTGTGTGGTATTATGATGATAAGTTGGTTGAACTCTTGCTAAGGATTGCTTTCCTTTTAGCAAGAAGAATGGAGATAGTCACATTTGCAACTGTGGCTCTACTTGACACCATGAGGAGATATGCTGAGTATGGTTTTGAGCTAAGCAGACTTTCCTTCCTGTTGTGACCTTTTCACACATCGCCCCATTCAAGATGGGGACCCCCTAATTTTTGCTCCATTCTGGTCTTTTTGTGCTTTGGTTTGGTCTCTCTCTCTCTCTTTCTATCTCTTTCTGCTGTCTATCTTTCCGAGATGTGCCCGTCTGTGAGCTTAAACATGAAATTTGGCCAAGTCTGAAAATTAGGGTTTGTATTTCTTTGGTCAATCTAAAGTCAAATGAAGTGAATAAATTGAAATTTGAGACTAACGTTGATGTTAGTGTGCTTCCAACAAGTTTCCACTGAAGTTTCATCAAATTCCGGCAACTTACTATTTTTAGTAAGTGTGCAAGTCAAAGCGTTCCTTCAGCATTTTTGAAATTTCGACAGTCACACTACATCCAGAACACATCAAGCTGCTCACTGGCAAAATTTGAGCTGAAACGGACAACTTACTATTTTTAGCAGTTCAGCGTCCAGAACAGATTTCAAGGTTTATATGCAAAGTTTTTCAGTGCATGTCTGGAGATTCTTTCTGGGTTTTTTGAAACCTACGCAACGATATAACATGCAAAATGAGATAATGACTTTCAGAGTTCAGCCTTCAGAGGCTATTTTTAGGGTTTGCATGTCAGGTTTTCTTTGCATGTTTGGTGATTCCTTATGGGTTTTTCGAGAGCTTCGCAGTGGTGTGACATGCAAGGCAGGATGATCAGTATTCGGTGACTTACTATTTTTAGCAATTCCATTCTGGCAGCTGCCCAGCGCATCAGAATTACAAACAGGGCGAAGTGCAACAGAAACGAGGTCAAACGGAGGTCATTTGATATGCATGCAAGTCAAATTAGGGTTTCCAGCTTTGGGACCCAAAAAGAGGGGTAAAAAGTCAGAATTTCCGAAAACTGGTGTATCCCACTGCGATCAACATCTTTCGAGCTGCCCACCAGTAAAATTTGAAGGCAATCGGAGCACTTACTATTTATAGTAAGGCATTCCAGAAACTGGCTAAAAATAGTAAACCAGTAGCAGGCGCCAGTGTCAACAGGCAGGTCACCCGATGAGGAGCACGTCATTCGAATTTCAAGTCAAACGGAGTTGTGGAAGTCTTAGAAACAGGCAGTGACTATAAATAGTAAACCACCTTCAGAAATGTGTTATTTTTAGCAGGTCGGCTCAGGACGCCAATGTGAACAGGTTAAGTAGGTCATGAAGGTCCTGTGCTTAAAATTTCAAATCGATCCGAGATTCAGAAGTGTGAAAATTGAGGGACTTACTATAAATAGTAAGGTATGGAGAAGCTGGCAGAAGGTAAGAAAAACGCCTAAGTCTGGAACTTTATCCTCCTGCCTGTGCCAAATGCGCCCACTTCAGTTGGAGATGCATAAAAAATTTCTAAGTGTTGAAATTCGTCCACCTCCACCTTGGAAATACGCCCACCTCAGCTAGAAGTCAAGAAAAATTCTAAGGCACGAGTCTCGTCCTGCTCCACATACCAATTGCGCCCTCCTCACAAGCAAGATAATTGAAAAAATTTCTAAGTAGTGAATATATCCTGCAGGTACCTCAATATGCGCCCAAGAGAGGATGAAAAAGCATAAAAAATCTCTAAGTGTTGAGTCTCGTCCTCCTGCCACCTCCATTTGCGCCCTCTTCAAGGCATGGGATGAAAATTTTTCTAAGTCTGGACAAATATCCCTCACCACCCCTCATATGCACCCTCCTCTCAAGTCAAGCATGGAAAAATATTCTAAGTAAGAGTTTCGTCCTTCCTCACATGCTAAATGCGCCCACTTTAGGGAGGAGTTGCTAAAAGTTTCTAAGTGTTAAACTTCATCCCTCACCATATGGAGAATGCGCCCACTTCAAGCTAGAAGAAAGTCAAAAAGTCAAGGCATTGGAAAGTGTTTCATCCTCGAGCACATATGAAATGCGCCCATGCAAGCCAAGAAAAGACAAATTTTAATCCTTCTCACCATGTGATATGCGCCCATCCCTCTCACCCCCTCAAATGCGCCATGTTTAAAGGAAGTCAAAGAGGTCAAAGATGGCGTTGCAAGTTTATCCTCCTACAGGGGTAAAATGCGCCCATCCTCCTCAAGGGGTAAAATGCGCCCAAATAAGGATGAAGACAAGTGAAGATTGCTAGGGTGTTGTGTAGAAGAAGACAAAAAATGTTGACTTTCCTCTCCAACCTTTGAATGCGCCAAGTAAAGAATGAGTCTGAGGTGAAAAGTGGAGGTGAAGATTGGTAAAAGTTACCTTGGCATGGTTAAATCCTCTTCTCTATGTATAGTGCGCCCAAGGTAAGGTGAATAAAGATAAATATGCTAGGCGTGGAAATAAATATCCTCCTCAAAGTGTGAAGTGCGCCCAAGGGGGAGATAAATATGCTAGGCGTTGAAATTAAAAAAAAACATATTCTCCATGACATACAATATGCGCCCAAGGCATTTAAAAGGAAATTTTTCTAAGTGAGTTGAAAAAAATTTCTTCACAGGTAGAGTGATTGAAGATAGAGGAATGAAAATTTTCTAAGGCAAATTCTTCCTTGATGCCTAATATTGATGGAATTTAAATATTTTTCTAAGTGTTAACAAAATTCCACCTCTCTAGAGGAAAATTACGCCTAGACTTGAAGTGATGAAATTTCTTGAGATATGAATAAAATTGCCAGAGGGGAAGTTAGAGAATGCCAGCATTGCGGGGTTGATTAGAAATTTCAAGTCAGAGCATGAAAATACTCACAGGGATGAAGAAATGGATTAAATTTGTTGAAAATGATATTTTCTAAGGTTCAAAATTCAAAAATTAAATGAACCCCTTCGTTGTATACCCATGAATTCGACACGTTCTGAAGAAAATTCTCTTCTAGGTATTGAAGATCTTCGACAAGAAATGAATTTTAGTGTCTTCTGCACTTCGCCAAGGCTTTTAGATGGAGAATTTGAGCGGCACTTGAATTATGGAATTTTCCTAAGGGAAATTTAAATTTTTCTAAGGCAAAGTGAATAAAATGTGTTTTTGAAAATAAAGTGCTTCAGATAATGAAATTGAAATGAGTTGCCTAGATGAATTTGATCAAGTTCTCCATGAGGTGAATCTTCCAGAGTCAGAGGTGAATAAAAATTTAAACGACAAAGCTTCACTTGGTGAATTAAAATTCTCAAAGGGTGAATTTGAAGTGAATATTTTCAAAGTGAATTAAAAATGCTAAATACGCCAGTCAAGTTGAATTCTTTGAAGTTCTAGAAGGTCAAGATTCCAAACGCCGAGTGACAAGTGTAGCAATTACCAAAGGAGGGAAATTCGAATTCCTGTTGGGAAGTAGTGGAGACTTAATGAACTGGCTAAAATTGGCCTCCTTCTAGAATTCGACTTGCCTATTTGAGTTGAGTGTTGAAGAAGTTTGATTCTAGCTTGCAGAGGAAAGTTTGTGACTGAATATTGAAGAAGTGCAACTTGAAGTAGAAGAAAGTTGCTGAAGTGTGAAGTTTGAAGTCTGGAGTTGCTGAAGCTTACTTGCTAAAACTTTCTAAGTGTTGAAAGTTCGAAATTGCGAAGGAGAAGTTGAGGTTTGCAGATGAATAGAATGTTGCAACTTCTCAAATTTTAAAAAGTCAACTGGCAGCCCCTGCATATTATTTTATTATTTTTCTAAGTTAATTGTTGATGGTTGTTTATTGTTTTACAGGATGGCTGAAGTAAGAGCAACTGGCAGAGATAGCAATGGCGCATCCAGGCAGGCTGTTATTAAGAAGCCGAGCAAGCCTTTCCTACCTGAGTCTAAAGTTCACTTCGAAGTTGAGCAAGCTGGCTGATACGAATTTGGGTTCTTTCAACTTGGAGACTTTCAAAAATCGGATTATGGGAGTTGGCAGTCACCGTCCTTCAATGACTTCGCACAATATTGTTCGAAGTGGATTGTATACAGCTACTAGTTTTCCACCAGCTATTCAATGCTCGGAGCTAATGATGGAGTGTGCTAATTACTATGAGGCTGATCACAGGTCTATTGTCTCACCAAATGGCCAAGTGTTCGCCAACCTCACTCCTGTAGCTATCGGCAAGGCTTTTGGAATCCCAGCGCACGAGAGGATGATTTACAAAATAAGAGAGCGAGCTGAACGAATGTATGCTTCTACATTCGAGAGATGTGCAGAAGTGATCAACACTCGTTGGATGAACAAGCCCAAGCCCTCTCGTACAAAGTTGCCGAAGCAGATTATATTAGATGATTTGAAGCAGGAGTATTGTGACCTAATCATGATGTTGAGTAGAGTTGGAGGCTGCCCTCAGGCATTTATTTTTGAGCCATGGATGTTCTATTACATCAACCTTGTGCTTGAAGGAAAAGAGCACATCAACTGGGCTGTGATGATTAGTGGCCATTTGCACGAG
This sequence comes from Sequoia sempervirens, assembly GCA_007258455.2. Lineage (NCBI taxonomy): Eukaryota > Viridiplantae > Streptophyta > Pinopsida > Cupressales > Cupressaceae > Sequoia > Sequoia sempervirens. The sequence continues at coordinate 39,227 of VDFB02392977.1, read as the reverse complement.
CAGCTCCTGAGTTTGAGAAGAACGAAGACATTCTATATGGGCTCCTACCTTATTTACATGCTGGCTCGTATGACAAAGTATAGAGGGATTTCATATAAGGAGCCTGTTGGTTGTGGCTCTCACCAGTTCAAAATCTACGAGGCTTGTCCGCAGTTGCACCTGACGAGCACTACTCATTACAAGCGTGTCAACGATGCCTTCACCATGCACATAACGAGATCACTTCAGGAGCGGACTCATCATAGGATCTCGAGGGAAGCTCAAGAATTAATAGAAAGGTATGGGTGCTGGTTTATTCAATTTCCGAAGTTTTCTTATATCAGGCTGCAAGGTTTTTCTTCATATCCATATAGGCTGCCTAAGTACCCAACCAATAGAATTTTGATGTTAGAGATATCTAGGCAACTAGTTGCCTATGATAAGATTCAGAAGAGAAAGAAGAAGGGAGGAGTTGACTTCCTGATTGTCATGGGTAATTCGGACGAAGTGTGTCCTTCACTTCAAGCAACTAGAGAAGCTGAAAGTGAGCTTCAATTCTTTCATTTTTCCTATCACACCAGCAGGCAGCATTATGATCCACATAGCAATATCAGATGGATACTGTCAGAAGAGTTCAAATATAAGGCAAATATTGAAGATTACTAGGCTAGTACATCAGATGAAGCAGAGGTCAGGAAAAGAATGTTCTCGAGGTTGCCATTGAGTATGATCAGGGAGTGTGAAGTCATTCCAGTACCGGACCAGGTGGATGAGGACATGAACGTTCTCCATCCAAATTATGAGGCAGTGAGGGATACTCCACTTCCACCACCGGATTGGTCAGAGCCTAAGATAGCAGATTTGGACACGCTTTGCATTCCAGTCATTACTTTCACCAGAGCATGGGTTGATAGGCACGTGAGCAGACAAAAAAGTAGGCCAATTTCCTTGACCTACAATTTGATGGGAGATCACAGGACACCCACTACTAGCAGGAAGAAACAAATTACTCAAGGTCCAGAATCTCGAAGGAAGGAGCCAGTTCAACCAGAGCCTGTTCAGCCGGAGCCTCCGAGAGTTGTAATTGAGTCACCCACGCCATTGGAGACACGCTCTCCAAGCATACAGGAGGTTTCTCTTTTCGCTGATCAGAGAATTGCAATGAATCAAGAGCAGGAATTACATTAGGAAAATCAGCCACCACGGAGAGAATCAGTTGGCCAGAGTGTTAATGCACCTACCAGAGATAATCAACTGGAGGATGATGAGGAGACTGCTACAGAAACTCGCTCCCAGCGTGAGTTAGAGATGGCTCTGGAGGATGATGCAGTTTCAGAAGATACTCAGCCACTAGAGGCCGATGAGCCTTCCCAGAATGATATTGAAGTTGAACAAGTCCGTGAAGTAGAAGCTAGAGAGGAGCAGCCGTTTGTTATTCAGCAAGTTGTACCTGATTGGCTTAGAGATAGAATGAGAAGGAGCCCCAGTGAAGAAGTTGATCCAGCAATAGAGATGGAAGAATTTTTGAATAGGATCAGTGCGCCTCCACCAAAGAAGAGAGCACGAAAATTTTCGAAGATTTCAACTGATGAGAATGGCTCTCGCACCCTTCATGTAGCAGTGCCACGAGTTGATTGTGATCGAGATGAAGTAGTGCCCGAGAATTACGTGATCACAACTATGGAGTTAGGACGTCCCACAGGTGCACAAATTGTTAAAGAGTGTGATAACTCCTATCAGGGGCTTAAGGATAGATTATTCAGGACTGAAGGAAAGTATAAGAAATTGAAGCAAGAGCATAAGACATTGATAGGATATATGCAGCAGTCGTCTCGTCCTTGTGGGCAAGAGATTCCCGCAATAGAGCTTCCAGCCGAGTTATCCAGAGCATCAATTAGTGACTTGGAAGAGTTAAGGAAGATGGCACAGGAGGCGGATAAATGGGTTACAAGAGTTCGTGCCGAGACAAAAAAGTTCATGGAAGACCTTGCTCATGCTTACCAGCAAGCTTCCAGCATTATGGCACGTATGGAGGCAGTTGATCAGGCCTGGGGTGATGCTTCTATTTATCAAAGCAAAGTTATTCAACGTCTAAAGGCATTGATGCATACTCCTTTGCAGATGTTGATTGATAGAGGAGACATCAGGGAGTAGAGCAGAGAGACATTTTGTTTGATAGCATAGCATAGTTTGGAGAAGGAAAGTTTTCCTTTGAAAACTTTTGTAAGAGATTGTTGTGTAAAACTTTCATAATAGAAGATCTTTTCATTGATGGTGAAATTCATCTTTGTTATGGATAGCTAGCAAGGTTTCTTCGTCCTTTCTACTTCAAGTAGCATAAAGTAGCTTAAAGTAGAGTAATTTTCATTTCATGCAAATAGATATTAGTTGTGGATTTGTGGTGTTGATCGAGGCAACTTCATTTTAGTCCATACCACTAGCAGCTTGTTGACGGCAAGTTTGCCTTGCCTGGTCAACTGGAGCATTTTACATGCCTAACTTCAGTTGTGATTCATGTCTTGGTATGCGTCGTCTTGACGGTATCTTGATGTTGGATTGTAACTTGAACATTTCTTGCCATCCCCTTGAAGATTGCACCAACTTTGCGTAAGCTGTCCAACGTGAGGTGGAGCAGAGTTTGGTTGAAGCTTGTCGAAATTGATCCCGCGTCCCGCCTTTAGATAGAACATAGATTTTCTAATCCCTGCAACCATTCAATTCCGTTTATTTCTGGTTAGTTTTAGGAAAACATACCTTATTGCTAAATCATTCGCATTGCATAAATTCCCTTCCAATCATCCATCTGTTGTTAGCTGCAAAACCTTAAGAACAATTGTGTAAGTCCCCTCGTAAAAACAGCATATCACAACGAACCTACTAAGGGTATTCCAAAGCATTTCGGAACCTTGGAGTTGAACGTGCGATCTTTCTAGCAATCTTAGCACATGGAATACTTTGATCAAGAGAGAATGGAGTAGCCTTCGGATTACTTTGTTCTGCTGATTGGTGCGGTCACAAAAATCACATCAACACTTCCTATTGCTCAAGATCGTGTTAGGCAATGGGATTGCAAATATGGACTTCTCAAAGATGCTTTGGCAAGAGATGTTTCATGGTATAGATTTCAGGCCTCTCAGGTATTTCAGATTGAGTCTCGAGAATGGTAACATGTCGGGGTTACAAGTGAAGAGAGTGCAAGTTTTGGCACCATAAATTTACAGTTCTTATCAGAGTGGTGCAACGTTGGCATGGTGGTTTCTTCTTGAGATTAACATGGTACCCTAGGATCTTGTTTGGTTTTATTATGGATGGGTCTATTGTTTGTGGATTTGTGATGGCATTGGTTGAGGACAAGCAATCTTTGGGAAGGGAGAATTGTAATGTCCCCTTTTTAGTCTTAAGCTTTTCGGTGACAGTTAGCCTATTTCCAGAGTCCCATAGGCTATTTGGAGGCGTTTCTAGGGATTCCAAGATTCTTGGAGGGTTCTTGCCAGGATTCCAAGGGGGAATTGCAAAGGTTTTCCAAAGAGTTTTTTGGGATTTTTTGGGTTTTCTGAGACCCTTGGTGGTCAACCACTACTATTTTTAGCAGTGTCTATTTTTAGCACTTACTATTTTTAGTAAGTCACAGCTACATCTCATAATGGGCTTATTTTGAGTTTGGACACACTTACTATTTTTAGCAATATGCTATTTTTAGTAAGTTATTTTCTAACAGTGGTCCTAGCAGCAATTCAATTCAAGGTTTCTATTTATGGCAGTGGTGGAAATTTCAGTTGTTGGTATCTTGTTACTTTTGGCAGTTTGTGCTTCCAATGGTCTTGGAGTTCGAAAATGGAAATATTAGCAACTTAAGTTGTTAAGTTTAAAGTTTAAAAAGTCGCCCTCTATGGACCCTCATGCCTAGGAGTAACAACTAAAGGTTGTTTAAAAAGATGTTCATGTGTATTTTGGCAGTTTGTGCTTCCAACAATCTTGGAGTTTGAAAATGGAAATATGGCAACTTAAGTTGTTAAGTTATAAAGTTTAAAAAGTCACCCTCTATGGACCCCCACACCTAGGAGTAACAACTAGAGGTTGTTTAAAAAGATGTTCATGTGTATTTCAAGGGGGGTGCCTAGGAAAAGATTAAAATGAGAAAATAAAGAAAATTATATTATTCTCCCCAAGTGTTGCGTCCCTTTTTGGAGGGAAATGTCATTCAACCTTCTGGGTCTCAAGTCTTATAAATACTCCCTCATTTGCTCTCTTTTCATTATGCAATTTGGAGATAAAAGTTATGCTCCCAGATTGGAACTAGAGTGTTCTTTCCTCGATCCTTGGAGGACAAAAACCCTCTTTAGGTTGTTGGTTTTGAATTTAAAAGATAATCCCTAATTGGTGGAGTGATTGCATTTAGTAATCACCATTGGAGCTTATCGGTGATGGTTTGTTTTCAATTTGGGTCATTTATGATGATTTCTAGATATGTTTTAGTATAATATCTATTTGTGCAAAGGTTTGGAGTGTTGTTTTCAGATTTGGAGTTGCTAGTTCGAGCTTGTCCATAGCCCAGCCATCCCATATTTTTGCTCATGCTGATTGCAAGACTTGGTAACATTTTGTGGACAACATTTCATTGGATTCCAAGCACTTGGGCACCCCTTTGCTCAAGGTTTGAGGATTTTTTATGGTGTTTTGGATTTATTGGAGCTGGTCGCCCCATCTAGGGAGGCCGTACATCTTGCCTTGAGGGTTCCATTTTCTGTTGTAAACTCCGTTTGTTAATGTTGGCTTCGTATGCCACCTTGCCATTGTTGTTTGAGTGGATTGGAGGGCGCCTAGACTTGTCCTTCTCATTGCAAGCACCTTGGTTGAGTTCTTTGGGTGTTTTGGTGGAGTTGGTAGCTTGCTGGTTGGTCATATCAGACTGCTGTTGCACTGTATCAAACCAGAAAAAGTGCATCGGACCTGTTATCCTGAATTTTTGACTTGTTTAAAAATTTGGATAACCAATCAAAATTTTCATAAAATTTGAAGATTTTCTTCTCTAAGGCACGCATTACGAGGTGCAAAGAGTGGCAAATCTCAGTTTTAGGTTTATAAACCTTTGGGCTACTCTTTTTCTCTCTTTCTTTTCCGTTTTTGTCAATTTCTGAGTCTTTTTCTTTGTCTTTTTGGTCAAAATCGGGTTTTTAAGGCAACTCAGCAAGTAGGAAAATTTTGGCTTAAGAGCAAAATTGCTAAAACTTTGAGAAGTTCCGAAATTGCTTAAGTGAGCTAAAAGTCCGATTTCTTCTAAGTTCTCTAAAATGCTCATTTTTGACAAAAATAAATTTGCAAAGTGAGTCAAAAAGTCCGAATTTGTTAAAAGTGCTTGTTAAGTCATTTTTAAAACCCGATTTTTCAAAGAGGAACTTGCGTTTGCATCCAAAAAGCCCGATTTCTTTTTGATCTTATTTTTACTTGTAATGAGCTCTTGAAAACCCAACGGCATTCATGTTTGAAGAACAGTTTGAGTTTGAGTTTGCTTCTCCACCTTATTTCGTGCATTTACAAGCAAGAAAAACGGATTTTCAGCTGTTAATATCCAAGTCTCTCTCATTTTCCGAATTTACAAATCGCGCCTAGGGTTCTCGTCTTCTTATTTGTCTGCAAATCCCTGTTACAGGTATGTCTTTTCTTGTTTTCTTTGTTTCCTCTTTTAGATTCTTGTAAACGTTTTTATTTGTCTATGCTAAAAACGTTTTTATTAAAACGTGTTTTTCTTTATTTCTTTCACACGTTTTTCTGATATACACTAAACGTATATTCATTCGCCTTTTATTTACTCACGTTTATATATATATTTGCCATTATTTGCTTTGGTTTAAAAAACGCGTTTTCATTGTCATTCAGCTCGCCTTCACTGAAAACGCAATTTTTCTATTTTCCATATGCCTCCATTATTCACCTTCATTCAAAACGCATTTTCCATTTTCCAAATACCTCATACACAAAATGCGTTTTTCTCACGTCATCCGTATTTTTCACTTCATCCTATTTCCATTCATCCACCAATCAGCTTTGGCCATTTTCACATTCATCTAACATCAAATCCTTCTTTTGTCATTTTTCGCAAAAATTTCACTTTGGCTCATATTTTGGGTTTTAAGTGTAAAATATGCAAGTCGGGATTTATGACCAGAATTGCAATTTTAAAAATTGCAAAATTTTAAAATTGTCAAATGTCCAAAAAATCCCGACTGCCTTTTGTAAAATTGCTGAAGTCATTGAAAAACCCGAAAATGCTTTAAAAAGGCTCAAAAGTTGAACTTTTTTAGACATGACTCCAAATCCAAGCTAAAAATCTTTTTGTCTTACTGTTTCAAGAAGACAAAGCGTTGCTTTTGGTTGCAATCACTCCATCAAGACCTGAATTCGTCTTCACTGTTTATTCTCCACCATTTTTCTAGAGACGGTTTCATTACCCTAGGGTTTGAGTTTCACCATGTCCGCTCATGTTGATGTTGATGATGTTCTAACCTTATGGGGTTTTCACCGCAGCCTTGCAGATTCCTATTCAATGACAGACGAACCAGCTTCTCCAATAAGCAAAAAGATGAAATACAAATTTGATAAGTATCAAAATGAGATTTCCCCATCTCACGTGGTTTCAAATATTGATGAAATCAAGGACACAGAAATTGGGCATGTTGATATGTCTGAATTTCTTGAGAGGGCTGAGAAATCAACTTCTCACGACATGCAGTTGTTACTAAGAAGTCATATTCACCTGGTATCTTCTTTTCCTGTTGCTGCTCTTGAGCCTGAATTTGTTCTTGCATGTGCATCCCGTTTTGACAGTGAATCTAGAACCATCAAGGACGATGACGGAAACGTGGTTATCAAACTTGATCCTGAGACAATCAACAGAATTTTTAGACTTCCTGATGCTACTACATATTCAGAAATCACATTGAAGAGTGCTCACAAACATTACGAGCAGAAAAAGAATGATTGTATCAAACATATCAATTCTAAGTGGCTTCTCAAATCACGACCTTGTGTGACCCGGATACCCAAATTGTATCGGTCTGATTTTAAGGAAGAGATTAATGATATGATCACTCTCTTGAGCAGAATAGCAGGGTTGAAGGTTTCCAATATGTTTGAAAGTTGGATGTATAAGTTCATTGTGGTCATCAGAAAAGCACAGCATCCAATATTTTGGGGTGAAATAATCAGTGACAGTTTGTGTGAACAGCTTGCACAGGTCCCTACCACACTTACCTTCTACATGAACTCATATTTGGTTTATATAGCAGCTTCATTGAGGCAGTTTCCAGGCCTATCTACTCAAGGTGACAGATCATTGGTGCCTGTATGGGAGTATTATGATCAGCTGACTTTAAAACCAAGCCGGGCGCATTATAGAAGAGTTCAAGATGCTTTCTTTGGTCATTTTATGTGTTTATTTGACAAAGCATTAGAAAACAACAGGGTATCCGAGGTGGCTTGGAAGAAAGTAAATGAGTATGGTTGCTTGTTTCTTCAATTCCCTACCTTCACTTTTATGAGAGTCGGATGCTTTGAAGACCAACCCTATATGCTTCCAAGATATCCAACTGATAAGATTATTTTGATGGAGCTAGGAAGGCAGTTGATGACAGTGCATGCACGTCAAGCTACACAACACAAGGCTGGAATCAGTATTTCATCACATAATCCATTGATAATTGGGAGGTACTCTTTGACAACTTCCTCAAGAGCAAAAGCAATGGAGACTGAACTTCAGGAAATAACATTAAAGAGATTTCAAGCCAGAATGGATTTTGATTATAGAAGGATGAAAGACAAAATTAAAAGAGCCTTCACTCCTGTGCACCGCATTGAAGACATTTGGGCAGACCTCCGAACAGAAAAAGATATTTATAGAATGGATTATTGCAGGCTCACAGTGGAGGAAATTGTTGATCTCAATCTGACCCTAGTTCCAGAGGGGGTAATTGATGATAGGCAGGTTTTAGATCCTGAATATGAAGAACAAGAGGTTGCTAATGCGCCCATTCCTGCAATCCAGTGGTCTCAAAAGGAATCTGTCTCTATTTTTGATAGGTTTCAGTCAGTCTTGGCAAACACCAACACTTGGCTCAAAAGCATAGGTGTCAAGACTATTAAAATCAGAGTCAGGGCTGAAGATGATCCAGCTGGTCCTAAAGGATTAAAGTCAGAAATTAGAGACAAATCAAAAGAAGGAGCTTCTTCTTCAGGTACCAGAATTAAATTAAGAGTAAGCCGAGCTGTGGAGGAACCGTTAGAGAAGGAAACACTAAAGGGGAAAGAAGTTAAGAAAATGCAGATTCAAGTTTTGGATCAACAAGAAGAAGAGGAGGTTCTTGAAACCTCTACCATTCTAAGTGAAAAGAATATAATCTTTCCTGAAATAAGAGGAACGATTGTTGTCCTACCCATATTAGTTTTGTTTAGTTAAAGGGGGAGCCTTCCCTTAATTAAGAGAGTTTAATCTCACGCGATGTGGTTGAAACCACAATTTTGTAAGCTTTCACAAGAATACAAAATTTTCAACCAACAGGACCTTTGGCAGCAATGTTCTCGACCAACTCTCATCACTTTGGGACTTCATATTCAGGTATACTTGTGATATTTTGTTGGGGTGTGCTTATATTTTCATTTTTGCAACATTGGGGGGGAGTTATGCTTCATGTTATCATCATTTCTTTATCATAAGAGCATCATATGATGTTTGAAGCATTTTTCTAAATGAGCTTATTGTAACACCATTGGTAGTACCATTGGTGATCACTCTTGTATTCACATTGTTACTCACCCCACTAAACAAGTGGTGCTCCCATTGAATAAGTGGTTGAGCTTCTTTATTTTTACATGCTACTCCCGCTAAATAAGTGGTTGAGTTTTAGTTTGCTTTCATGTTATTCCCACTGAACAAGCGAAGGACTTTGTTTTAGATTGGCTGGCTTGCTGCCAAGTGCTATATACTTTGTTATATTTCCCGTTGAATAAGCGGATGATTTCCCTTCTTGCACTTGGTTTGATTACTCACCCCACTAAAGAAGTGGTTGCTTAGAAACTCATAAATTGTAAGCCTTACCACCGTATGCTCTCACCTTGCCCACCTCGAGATCTAGGTGATCAGAAAGTGGAAGGTGTTACTTTCAGTTAGCTAGATTTCCAGTTAATACAAAGATCCCCTTCTCACCATATGCTCTCACCTTGCCCTCACTGGGATCTAGGTGATCAGAAAGTGGAGGGTTGTTTACTCAGTTGATATTCATTTCTATTTGGCTAATGCTAATGGGTGTAGATTTGAAAAAAAAAATACGGGTGGGTTATTACATAGGGACCCAGAAAACTATAGATAAATATAAATGAATATATATTGGAAGCTTAACAGAATACTGTTGTGACCTTTTTCACACATCGCCCCATTCAAGATGGGGACCCCTAATTTTTGCTCCATTCTGGTCTTTTTGGCTTTGGTTTTTGGTCTCTCTCTCTCTGTCTGTCTCTTTTCTGATGGTCTACTTTCTGGGGTTGCGCCCGTCAGTGAATTTAAGTGTGGATTTGGCCAAGTCTGAAATTAGGGTTTGAGTCTTTCCGGCCAATTTGAAGTCAAACGAGGTGAATAACTTGAAATTTGAGCTTAACGTTCTTGTCGGTATGCTGCCAGCAGGCTTCCGGCAAATTTTCATCAGATTCTGAGGTACTTACTATCTTTAGTAAGTGTGAGATTACAGGCGATTCGTCAACATTTTTGAGATTCCAATCGTCATACTACATTCAGAGTACATCAGATTGCTTGCATGCCAAATTTGAGCGAAAACGGGCAACTTACTATTTTTAGCAGTTTGGCTTCCGGCATGAATTTCAGGGTCCAGATGCAGAGTTTTTCTTTGCATGTCTGGATATTCCTTCTGGGTTTTTCAAGACCTTCGCGATGATGTAACATGCAAGACGAGGCGACCACTTTCAGAGTTCAGCCTTCCGAGGCTATTTTTAGGGTTTGCATGTCAAGGTTTCTTTTGCATGCGGATGATTCCTGATGGGTTTTTCGAGCTCGCGATGGTATGACATGCAAACGAGGATTCTCACTCAAGAAGGAACTTGCCATTTTAGCAGTGTATGTCCCGGCAGCCGCCACCCAGCAGTTAAAATCATGAGCTGATCGCAGCACAAACGAGAGCAAACGGAGATCTTTTGATACGCATGCAATGCAAATTAGGGTTTAGCTTCAGAGCCTAAAAATAGGCATCAAAAATCAAAATCTTCAAACTGATGTAAACCATCGCGATCGCGATTCTTCGTGCTATCCGCCGTGAAATTTCGTGTCAAACGGAGCACTTACTATTTATAGTAAGTCAAATTGGAAACGTGCTAAAAATAGTAAATCCAGTGCATACGTCGGTGTCACCAGCAGGTCACGTGGTGAGGAGCGCCTCATTCAAATTTCAACTCGATCGGAGCTTGGGAGCTATCAGAAACATGAGCTTACTATTTATAGTAAGCCACCTTCAGAAATGGGCTAAAAATAGCAAGCCAGCTAAAAGTGGCAGTGTAGACAGGACAATGAGGCTATGAGGATGCTGCGTTCAAAATTTCAAGTCATTCCGAGTTTCAGAAGTGCAAAAATGAGAAGGCTTACTATAAATAGCAGGGTGTGAAAGTTGGCAAAAACGAGGAAAATTTTCTAAGTCCAAAACTTCGTCCTGCAGCCATGGCAAAATGCGCCCAGCTAGTAAGGAGACATAAAAAATTTTAAGTATGAGTTTATCCTCCTGCCACCCCAGAATGCGCCTAAGTTGATGGAGTTGAAGCATAAAAAAATTCTAAGGCAAGCATTTCATCCTGCACACATAGCTAAATGCGCCCTCATCAAGCTGGAAGTCAAGAAAATGTTTTTCATCCTTCATCACATGGAAAATGCGCCCACATGCAAGCTAGCAGCATTCAAAAAATTTCTAAGTATGAAGTTCATCCTCCTCTATGTCTCAAATGCGCCCAAAGCTGGAATGGTCAAAGAAAGTCAACCAAACTCGTCCAGTACCTAGGCCAAAATGCGCCCACATGCAAGCAAGAGGCCCAAGAAAAATTCTAAGTATGGGAAAATATCCTCCATCACCCTCTAAGTGCGCCATCCTTCATGCAAGTTCAAATGCGCCCAAGTTCAAGAGGGTCAAAGCAAAGTCAACTCTTTTTATCCTCCTACATGGGCAAAATGCGCCCAAAACAAGGCATGTAAAGACAAAAGGTTAAGGCGTTGGAGAAGATTCCATCTTCTAAGCAAGCTGAAATGCGCCTAGAGGGAGTAAGTCAACGTGGTCAACAGTTTTCATCCTCCTTGCATGCTCAAATGCGCCCAAAATGGGCCATGTAAAGACAAAAATGAGGAAGTCAAGGTGGCGTTGGAATCTTCATCCACTATATCATACAAAATGCGCCCAGCTAAGATGAGGTCAAAGTAGTCAACATTTTTAATCCTGCTGCCTAGGTGAAATGCGCCCAAAGGGGGGCATGTGAGGACAAAAGCATGGGAGATGAAAGGTCACTTGTTGGTGGCGTTTGAATGTTTTCATCCTCCTCTACATGAGAGTTAGGTGCGCTCATGGTAGCATGTGTTGTAAGGTGTTAGAAATATCTCCATGGCGTGTGAGGTACTAAGGATAAATATTGGACGTGATTTTTTTTGAAGTTTCTCTCAAGTGTGTGGCGCCAGGGGGTGATAAGTGATGAAGTGTTAGAAAATTTCTTAAGGCATGAGAAGTGTGAAAATTTTCTAAGGCGTGATTTTCCTCTTCAAGTATAAAGGCGTGTGAAGTGGTGAAAATGCTAGGCGTGGTATAAGATGATGTGATGAAGATTTTTTTCCTAAGACGTTGAAGCTTCAAGTGAAGATATTTTCTAAGTGTGAAATAAAATATGAGGTGAAACGAATTGCTAGGGCGTTGAAGTTGCAAAATAATAAAATTTTCCTGGGGCGTTGAAGATGATGGAAGTGAAATGTGATGTGCTCGCAGGAAGACCTTCCAAGTGAAATAAATCTTTTCTCACAGGCAAGTTGATCGAGTTGGATATAAAATTTTCTAAGGGAAATTTTTTTCAAAAATTTTCTAAGGCAAAATATTTTTTCCCTTAGAAAAATGCCTAAGTCTGGAAGGGTGATGGAATTTTCCTGAGGCACGAGATGAGTTGCCAGAGATGAAGTCAGTGAATGCCAGCTGCACAGGAACAAAAATATTTTCAAGTCAGAGCAACAAGAAATCTTCACAGATGTGAAAAACGGATTTAAATTTCACAGGGAATATTTTCTAAGGTTCAAAATTCAAGAAAATAAAATGAACCCGTTCGTTGGGTACCCATGAATTCGACGCGTTCTGGAGAAAATTTTCTTCTGGGTATTGAAGATTTTCGATGAGGAGTTGATTTTAAGGTCTTCCACAGCTTGTCGAGAATTTTGGGATGAAGATTTTAAGTGGGCACCAGGTTGATGAATTTCCTAAGGGAAATTTGAAAATTTTCTAAGGCAAAGTGAAGAAAACGTATTTTCAAGGTGAAATTCTCCAGACGATGAATTTGAAAGAAACTACCTAAGTAAATTTGCTTCAATCCTTCGTAAAGATAGTTTACTTGAGCCAAAAATGAATAAAATCGAGGTTATCAGAGCTTCAGCAGGTGAAATGAATTTCTTGAAGATGCAGTTGAAAATGACACACCCTTGAAGAGGATGGATTGAAAAATTGGCTAAGGCATGAAGAATTTGAACACGAATTTGGCGATGAACGCTTGGAGGTCAAGGCATGAAAATCAAGTGAGTAAGTTGAATTTATATTATGAAATGATCTGATACCCTTCTCCTTGCTTGTTTTGCAGGAGGAACGTCGAGGCCAGAGCACGATGACTTGAAGTGATGAAGCACGATGAGTTTCAACCTCGAAGGAGGAAAATTTGCAAGAAAATGGCTAAGTGTTAAAACTTAGTATAACTCAAAGTGACGAAGATGAAGACCCTCAAGTGGAAGAAATCAAAGAACAACGCCAAGAAAAGAAGATCGAGAACAGTGTGAACGCGTCTACAAATGGAATCTTCTAGAAGGATGATGGTGGACATTATGGGCATTTATTACTCTCCTCTGTGGCGGTTTTTAGGGCAATATTATTTAGGGCTGAGGTGGCACGATTCTGGCCACTCTATTGATTGTAACCCTAGCCGTCTTTTGGGACTTGGCTAGCTATAAAAGGGGGAGTCCCCCTCATTTGTAATTCATTAGACATTAGAACAAGAGATTAGATCAGAGCCAGAATTGAGATAGAGTTAGAACTAGATAGTGTAGCATTGTAGAGCATTTTTGCATAATTTGGAGAAGAGAGAAAGTTTTCCCTTTGAAAACTTTTGAAGAGATTGTTGTGTAACACATTTTATGATAATAGATCTTTTCATTGATGATGGAATTCGTCTTGTCATGAAATGCTAGCAAGGTTTCTTCTTCCTTTCGTATCCAAGTAGCTTAATTCATGCAAGTAGATTACTTTGGTGTGTGGTGTTTTATTGAGATAGCTTCGCTTTATTCCATACCACTAGCGGCTTGTTGATGATAAGTCTGCCTTGCGTGGTCAACTGGACATTATCTTGTGCTTAACTTCGGTTGTGGTTTACATACTTATATGCGTTGTTCTGATGGTGTACGTATGTTAAGTCATAACTTGAACATCTTTTGCTATTTCCCTTGAAGATTGCACCGATTTTGCTGAGGCTGTCCGACGGAGGCTAGGTGAAATCCGGTTGAAGTCTATTGAAACGAAGCTCCACATATCCTGCATTTAGAATAGAACATAAACTTCTTAGGCCCTACACCCTTTTAAATTCAGTTCATTTCCGGTTAGAATTAGGAAACTTGCGCTCACCTGCCAAATCATTTGAATCACACGAAAGCCCTTAGTCTACTGTTTGTTGTTAGCCACCGAACAATTGTGTAAGTCCCCTTGAACATACAGCAATATCACATCGAGCCAAAGAGCCTATTCGCACTCAAGGAACCTTGGAGTTGAAGCGCACGAACTTTCTGGCAATCTCAGCGTGCGGAATACTTTGATCAAGAGAGAATAGGAAGCCATTGGCAACTTTATTCTGTGTTGTGCGGTCTCAAAAACCACGTCACAGAATTGGCGCTAGAAGGAAACGCGAATAACAGCTACAGCATACAGTTGTGTTGAAGTAGAAAGGGTTTGAAATACAGAAAGTTCTATTGGAGAAATTTATCAGAAGTAAGATGGTGTTCTCTCAGAGTTGAACAATGCTACATCCTGGATCGTCACTTCATTTTCGCCAGACAAGTTGAAGAGGATCTTGAGGTCTACGCCCAGTTCATATAAAGATTTTGTGGAGTTAGAGCTACCTACGAGATCAAGGAAGAAGAAAGAAGTTCATTCAAGCAAAGAAGTCAAGTCAAGTGAAGAATTTTTATCAAACGAAGAAGTTCAGTCAAGCAAAGAAAGCGGAGAAGAAATTTCAAGTTTGTTCAAAACTCCACCTAGTGCTTTGAGGTTTGCTCAGCCGAAACAAGTTCAAGCTGTTGTTCAACAGCCAGCCCAAGTTATTGTGTATCAAAGGCGACTACCAGTTCAAGCAATGGCTCAACCAGGAGGTCAACCAGGAGGTCAGCAAGGAGGTCAACCCGCTCCAAACGGTGCTACATGGTTGGTTACCAACCCATCTCCGCTAGAATTTCAAGACTACCACGAGATGCCAAAGAATCCTGAAAATTTTTGTCCTAAGTTCATTGCCAATGATGTTAACTACACGGCCGAGGACCATATCAAGATGTTTGAAGGTCACCTACGCAATAGGCAGATTGGGTATGCAGACGTGGCTTGCCGCCTATTTCCATATTCTTTGGGAGAAGAGGCTCATTTTTGGTTCATTCACCTACCAGTGGGGTCTATAAGGACATGGGAGCAGATGAAGGAGGCCTTCATCGGAAAGTTTGGTATACCAGCCACCCCTGTAGAGCTTTATCGTCAATTTGCAGAAGTGAGAAGACAAGACAAAGAGCCCATTCATGCATTCAACAATAGATTCCAAAAGGCCCTCAATAGGTTACGCACTCCTTATGTCATTGATGACGCTCGAGAAAGCTACTATTCAGCACTTGATCCTTTGACTGCAATGTTCGTAAGATCTCACCCCACTCCAGCAAATATAAATCAAGCTTACGCTAAAGCTGTTGAAGTAAGTCAAGGTTTAGGACAGAATATAACTGGGCCCGTACTCTACACCGGCCTGGCTACAACAAACAATCAAATGCCAATGTTCGGCTCAACATGGAATCAACAAGTTCCGGCATTAAATGCGATCCCACAGCCAGCTTATCAAGTTCAAGCACCATCAAGTCAGTTAGTTCTCCATCCTGGGATGCCTTTGTCCCAAGCGCAAGTCCCACAGCCTGTTTATCTCCAAAACACGGTGCCACCAATGAAAATTCCAGAGGAGAAAGATGAAATGAAAGATTTGATAGAACAAGTGAAGAGGCTGTCAGCTGAGGTGACTCACCTCAAAAGTCAAAATAATCAGACACAAGCTATGCCACGAAATTATCAGGCACACCAAGGTGCTAACCGAGGATATCAGCATAATCCTCCAAGTCATCAAGATACCCATCAAGGATATAGTTATGAAAACAGTCATGGGTATAGAAATAACAATCAAGGATTCCAAGAGGAGGTCCTGGAATACTGGGCCCAACAACGGAGGTGTCCCGTCACCATTGGACAATCCGCCACCTCCTGAAAACCGTCCTGCAGATAGAATTTATATGGCCGAAACTGCCTCGTCAGGATGGTGTAGGTTACATAACACGAACCAGCACTCTGAACTTCAGTGCCATGAATTCCAAGTCGTGGCTGGTATTCTCAAGGGTGAAGCAAGTAATACAGGGGCCACAGAAAGTCCTCCAATTACAGGATATGAATTAGTCCCAGCACCCGGATATGATCAGGCATTGATAATAGAAGATTGCAATTTCCCGCCTGAGTTTCAAAGTTACACGCCCCCACCAGTCAATCATCAATTTCCATCAGCTTCAGCAAACGCTCCCGTGGGGATGCCAGAGTTTCAAATACCGTCAGAAGTTCACGCCACATATGCTTCACCAGAAGAGTCTCTTTATAGAGATGGTTATGTTTTTCCGCCTCTCAACAACGACGTCTTGGTAGAAGGAAGAGGGGAGGTGCAAGCTTTTCAAACATCCGGAGGAGCGACACTTAAAGTTTATCAAAGGAATTATCATCAGAAAGAGCCACTGACATCATCAATACCTCCTAATAATTTTACAACTCCACCACATCCCAACGCGAGCAATAATCCAGGTTTACCAAGAGATTCTCCAGAGTACAGGAGGCAGAGTGTGACGCAAGGCGGAAATGGACAACAAGTCATTCAACAGCCAATTCATCAAGCTGAGCAGAGACAAAAGGAAAGTCTTCCTAGAGAGGATGTGAAAACACTTGGCTCTTATGTCCTAGAAGAGTTCAAAAGGGTGAAGGTTAGTCTCCCCTTACACGAGCTAATGAAGATTTCAGAGGTCAGGGATACAGTTCTGAGAAGTGTGTATGAAGCGCCCGTTGCGAGGAGTACATCACAAGAAGCAAACAGTGCATCAAGGAATCCCCCTGTGAATACACAGTCCCGTTCAGCGCAGGACACGAATATGGTAGAAGAAGTGCCTCACGCTCCATTTGACACTTGGGAAGCTCCACAACAACCTCAAAATTTCGTAGGTATGGTACAAGGTTCTTCAAACACTCCTGAAAGTCATGGATCGAAGATAAAAAGAAACGGTTCAATATTCCTGCGGAGCAGAAGCAAAAACAAGAGCAAACACAGAATCCAAAGGAGGTTGTTCGAGACAATCAATTTCAATCAAGTAGAAAGGATGAAAGTAAGAATGCTTCAGTAGATGAAAGGAAGAAGCCAGTCATTTTCTATCAGGGGAGGGGTGAGCCAGCCCCGTTTCTGGTCTCAGTTAGAATTTTTGGAAAGTTACTACACAATTGTTTGATTGATTCCGGTGCATCAAGTAATGTCATGCCTTTGAAGGTATGTCAGGCGTTAGGTATAATACCGCTCAAAACCAACAAGAAGGTGACTCAGCTGGATAAGACTGAAGTTCCAGTTGTAGGGGAATTAAATGGTATTCATATGCAGCTAGCGGCGGATCCCAGAATTCAGAGTCGCATCGACATATCAGTTGTGGATATACCAGATGGTTATGGCATGCTATTGAGCAGAGATTGGTCCAGAAAATTGAATGGATACATTGCGACTGACTTCTCCCACATGTGGTTGCCTTGGAAGGGAGTTCCAAATCAGATAAAGATTGAAAGTACACCACGGCTCAAATTAATGATTACAGAATGTGGTGAAAATAGTGATGTTTTATTCATGGAAACTGATTTGGGTACGTACAAGCCTGTTAAGAAAGAAGTCCTCACGTTGCAAAGCTCGGAAGGGGAGGAGTTTTCAGAAGATACGCCTGCCTTCACCGGAGTGTTGATTGAAAATGATTCGAGTAGGAATGAGAATGAAGGGACGTTCAGAGATTCTATGTTAAAAGATGTGGAGCAAGAAACAGAAAGTGCCCCCATCAGAGACTTATCGTTACCCATTTACGAAGCTTTCTATTCAGAGAACACAGGTGCCATGGGTAAGACCTCCTCAGAGCAAGTCCCGGAGATGATTCCGCAAGTCACTTTAGAGGAAGAATGTGAAGAAGTCAATTGGGGAGAAGACCAGATTCAAACAAGGCTATCTCAGTTGATGCAATTGGAAGAAAAAAGGAATGAAGCTTTGGAAGGTATGGCTGAATATCAAAAGGTTATGAACGGATGGATTGACAAAACATGGTTGGACCCCTATCAAGATTCTGAGATCCTGGGAGATGATGCATTTAAGTTACGAACAAGAACAGGAGGGGATATCCCATTGCCAGACGATGGGAGATTCCTCAGGCATTATTTCCAACCCTAGGTTCTCTCTGAGAGCCTATCTTTGTAATATAGTTAGATTAGGTTTCCCATTTGTTTGCTTTCCTTTTGCTTTTCGGTTCGTTTTGGTTTTGGTTTTGGTTTGTTGCCCTTTGGGTTTTTGGTTTGGCGTTCCCGTCCCTTGAGTCGTCCGCTCAAGTGGTTTTGGTTTGGAATGGGCAAGGATTTATGGGTTTCCCCATTGCGAAGGGGGTGATGATGCTTTAACTTTCACAACGTGGTTTCTTTCTGCTGGAATTTGCATAATTTTTTGAAAAGGACTAAGGTTGTTTTCCTCTTGTTATCATCCAGTTTTGATTGAACTCGTCTCGGGAGGTTAACCCGTCGTTGTATCTTAACACACGAGTCTAAAGACCTTAAAAAAATCTTACCTATCTCCACTCTGCGTCATTTTGGTTTCTTGGGAGAAGTCTCAGCAGGTGAAAATCTTACATCTTGCTTCAGCGCCACTGCAATTCTCAAACCCGTTGGAGGCTTCATTGCCTGCCAGCCAATTGAGGAATTGACGGAAATCAAGAAAAGAAAATGTGCTTAAAAGAAATATTTGAAATAGAAAGAAAATGAAGAATGAAAAATGAAAGAAATATCATGAAATATTGGTTTTGGGAACATACGAGTAACTCCACCGGGGCTATGGACGCCCGGCTGGCAGTGGAGCAATATTCGTGAGAATTGTAGCGACAACCTCGTCGGGGCTATGGACGCCTGACTGGCAGCGAGGCAATGTCCAGGATGCTTTTGAAGTTAAGATATTTATATAACCTGTTACGGCCGATTCCGGAAGTCGATATGATTTAGAGATGGAACGAATGCACACACTCACAGGGTTTTAGATGAAAGTGTTCTGATCCAATATCGGATTCTTCTCCCCTTTTGAGTAAGTGTCCTTTCTGTATGATGGCTTGAGGAAGACTAATCTGAGTTCAATTCTTAAAGTGTTTTTCAACACTTTCCCGTGGGGATGCCAGATGTTGTGACCTTTTTCACACATCGCCCCATTCAAGATGGGGACCCCTAATTTTTGCTCCATTCTGGTCTTTTTGGCTTTGGTTTTTGGTCTCTCTCTCTCTCTGTCTGTCTCTTTTCTATGGTCTACTTTCTGGGGTTGCGCCCGTCAGTGAATTTAAGTGTGGATTTGGCCAAGTCTGAAATTAGGGTTTGAGTCTTTCCAGCCAATTTGAAGTCAAACGAGGTGAATAACTTGAAATTTGAGCTTAACGTTCTTGTCAGTATGCTTCCAGCAGGCTCTCAGCAAAAAATTATCAGATTCCGAGGTACTTACTATTTTTAGTAAGTGTGAGATTACAGGCGATTCGTCAACATTTTTGAGATTCCAATCGTCATACTGCATTCGGAACATATCAGGCTACTCATGTGCAAAATTTGAGCGAAAACGGACAACTTACTATTTTTAGCAGTCTGGCTTCCGGCACGAATTTCAGGGTCGAATCGCGAGTTTTTTTCTTTGCATGTCACGGATATTCATACGGGTTTTCAAGACGCCGGCGATGATGTAACATGCAAGGCGAAGGCGACCACTTTTCGAGGATTGACCGCCAGGGGCTATTTTTAGGGTTTGCATGTCAAGGAAGGTTTCTTTGCATATCCGGATGATGATTCTGATGGGTTTTGAGCTCAGCGATGGTATGACATGCAAGCGAGGATTCTCACTGATAAGGAACTTGCTATTTTTTAGCGGTATGTCGTATTTGTGCCACCCGGTTGGGAATCATGGTGATGCGATTATACCGGCTTGAGCAGCGGAGATCTTTTTGTCATGCAATGCAAATTAGGGTTTCGGCTTGAGCCTAAAATAGGCATCAAAATCAAAATCTTGAGAAATCCGATGTAAACCCTTTGCGTCGGCATTCTTGGAGCTATCTGGCGGCGGTGAAATTTCAGGTCAAGCGGGCACGCACTATTTATAGTAAGTCAAATTGAAGCGTGCTAAAAATAGTAAATCCAGTGCATACGTCGGTGTCAGCCAGCAGGTCACGTGGTGAGGAGCGCCTCATTCAAATTTCAACTCGATCGGAGCTTGGGAGCTATCAGAAACATGAGCTTACTATTTATAGTAAGCCACCTTCAGAAATGGGCTAAAAATAGCAAGCCAGCTAAAAGTGGCAGTGTAGACAGGACAATGAGGCTATGAGGATGCTGCGTTCAAAATTTCAAGTCATTCCGAGTTTCAGAAGTGCAAAAATGAGAAGGCTTACTATAAATAGCAGGGTGTGAAAGTTGGCAAAAACGAGGAAAATTTTCTAAGTCCAAAACTTCGTCCTGCAGCCATGGCAAAATGCGCCCAGCTAGTAAGGAGACATAAAAAATTTTAAGTATGAGTTTATCCTCCTGCCACCCCAGAATGCGCCTAAGTTGATGGAGTTGAAGCATAAAAAAATTCTAAGGCAAGCATTTCATCCTGCACACATAGCTAAATGCGCCCTCATCAAGCTGGAAGTCAAGAAAATGTTTTTCATCCTTCATCACATGGAAAATGCGCCCACATGCAAGCTAGCAGCATTCAAAAATTTTCTAAGTATGAAGTTCATCCTCCTCTATGTCTCAAATGCGCCCAAAGCTGGAATGGTCAAAGAAAGTCAACCAAACTCGTCCAGTACCTAGGCCAAAATGCGCCCACATGCAAGCAAGAGGCCCAAGAAAAATTCTAAGTATGGGAAAATATCCTCCATCACCCTCTAAGTGCGCCATCCTTCATGCAAGTTCAAATGCGCCCAAGTTCAAGAGGGTCAAAGCAAAGTCAACTCTTTTTATCCTCCTACATGGGCAAAATGCGCCCAAAACAAGGCATGTAAAGACAAAAGGTTAAGGCGTTGGAGAAGATTCCATCTTCTAAGCAAGCTGAAATGCGCCTAGAGGGAGTAAGTCAACGTGGTCAACAGTTTTCATCCTCCTTGCATGCTCAAATGCGCCCAAAATGGGCCATGTAAAGACAAAAATGAGGAAGTCAAGGTGGCGTTGGAATCTTCATCCACTATATCATACAAAATGCGCCCAGCTAAGATGAGGTCAAAGTAGTCAACATTTTTAATCCTGCTGCCTAGGTGAAATGCGCCCAAAGGGGGGCATGTGAGGACAAAAGCATGGGAGATGAAAGGTCACTTGTTGGTGGCGTTTGAATGTTTTCATCCTCCTCTACATGAGAGTTAGGTGCGCTCATGGTAGCATGTGTTGTAAGGTGTTAGAAATATCTCCATGGCGTGTGAGGTACTAAGGATAAATATTGGACGTGATTTTTTTTGAAGTTTCTCTCAAGTGTGTGGCGCCAGGGGGTGATAAGTGATGAAGTGTTAGAAAATTTCTTAAGGCATGAGAAGTGTGAAAATTTTCTAAGGCGTGATTTTCCTCTTCAAGTATAAAGGCGTGTGAAGTGGTGAAAATGCTAGGCGTGGTATAAGATGATGTGATGAAGATTTTTTTCCTAAGACGTTGAAGCTTCAAGTGAAGATATTTTCTAAGTGTGAAATAAAATATGAGGTGAAACGAATTGCTAGGGCGTTGAAGTTGCAAAATAATAAAATTTTCCTGGGGCGTTGAAGATGATGGAAGTGAAATGTGATGTGCTCGCAGGAAGACCTTCCAAGTGAAATAAATCTTTTCTCACAGGCAAGTTGATCGAGTTGGATATAAAATTTTCTAAGGGAAATTTTTTTCAAAAATTTTCTAAGGCAAAATATTTTTTCCCTTAGAAAAATGCCTAAGTCTGGAAGGGTGATGGAATTTTCCTGAGGCACGAGATGAGTTGCCAGAGATGAAGTCAGTGAATGCCAGCTGCACAGGAACAAAAATATTTTCAAGTCAGAGCAACAAGAAATCTTCACAGATGTGAAAAACGGATTTAAATTTCACAGGGAATATTTTCTAAGGTTCAAAATTCAAGAAAATAAAATGAACCCGTTCGTTGGGTACCCATGAATTCGACGCGTTCTGGAGAAAATTTTCTTCTGGGTATTGAAGATTTTCGATGAGGAGTTGATTTTAAGGTCTTCCACAGCTTGTCGAGAATTTTGGGATGAAGATTTTAAGTGGGCACCAGGTTGATGAATTTCCTAAGGGAAATTTGAAAATTTTCTAAGGCAAAGTGAAGAAAACGTATTTTCAAGGTGAAATTCTCCAGACGATGAATTTGAAAGAAACTACCTAAGTAAATTTGCTTCAATCCTTCGTAAAGATAGTTTACTTGAGCCAAAAATGAATAAAATCGAGGTTATCAGAGCTTCAGCAGGTGAAATGAATTTCTTGAAGATGCAGTTGAAAATGACACACCCTTGAAGAGGATGGATTGAAAAATTGGCTAAGGCATGAAGAATTTGAACACGAATTTGGCGATGAACGCTTGGAG
This sequence comes from Sequoia sempervirens, assembly GCA_007258455.2. Classification (NCBI taxonomy): domain Eukaryota; kingdom Viridiplantae; phylum Streptophyta; class Pinopsida; order Cupressales; family Cupressaceae; genus Sequoia; species Sequoia sempervirens. The sequence goes on along the minus strand of VDFB02392977.1, from coordinate 16,853 downwards.
GTCAAGGCATGAAAATCAAGTGAGTAAGTTGAATTTATATTATGAAATGATCTGATACCCTTCTCCTTGCTTGTTTTGCAGGAGGAACGTCGAGGCCAGAGCACGATGACTTGAAGTGATGAAGCACGATGAGTTTCAACCTCGAAGGAGGAAAATTTGCAAGAAAATGGCTAAGTGTTAAAACTTAGTATAACTCAAAGTGACGAAGATGAAGACCCTCAAGTGGAAGAAATCAAAGAACAACGCCAAGAAAAGAAGATCGAGAACAGTGTGAACGCGTCTACAAATGGAATCTTCTAGAAGGATGATGGTGGACATTATGGGCATTTATTACCCCACTCTCCTCTGTGGCGGTTTTTAGGGCAATATTATTTAGGGCTGAGGTGGCACGATTCTGGCCACTCTATTGATTGTAACCCTAGCCGTCTTTTGGGACTTGGCTAGCTATAAAAGGGGGAGTCCCCCTCATTTGTAATTCATTAGACATTAGAACAAGAGATTAGATCAGAGAGAATTGAGATAGAGTTAGAACTAGATAGTGTAGCATTGTAGAGCATTTTTGCATAATTTGGAGAAGAGAGAAAGTTTTCCCTTTGAAAACTTTTGAAGAGATTGTTGTGTAACACATTTTATGATAATAGATCTTTTCATTGATGATGGAATTCGTCTTGTCATGAAATGCTAGCAAGGTTTCTTCTTCCTTTCGTATCCAAGTAGCTTAATTCATGCAAGTAGATTACTTTGGTGTGTGGTGTTTTATTGAGATAGCTTCGCTTTATTCCATACCACTAGCGGCTTGTTGATGATAAGTCTGCCTTGCGTGGTCAACTGGACATTATCTTGTGCTTAACTTCGGTTGTGGTTTACATACTTATATGCGTTGTTCTGATGGTGTACGTATGTTAAGTCATAACTTGAACATCTTTTGCTATTTCCCTTGAAGATTGCACCGATTTTGCTGAGGCTGTCCGACGGAGGCTAGGTGAAATCCGGTTGAAGTCTATTGAAACGAAGCTCCACATATCCTGCATTTAGAATAGAACATAAACTTCTTAGGCCCTACACCCTTTTAAATTCAGTTCATTTCCGGTTAGAATTAGGAAACTTGCGCTCACCTGCCAAATCATTTGAATCACACGAAAGCCCTTAGTCTACTGTTTGTTGTTAGCCGCCGAACAATTGTGTAAGTCCCCTTGAACATACCAGCAATATCACATCGAGCCAAACTGAGCCTATTCGCACTCAAGGAACCTTGGAGTTGAACGCACGAACTTTCTGGCAATCTTAGCGTGCGGAATACTTTGATCAAGAGAGAATAGGGAAGCCATTGGCAACTTTATTCTGTGTTGGTGCGGTCTCAAAAACCACGTCAACAAATACCAAGCTGGAATTGAATAAAATTTCTGCTAATTAAAATGCACGCCCAACTGTAATATACAGTCTGGAAAATCTACTAAACAAACTACTCAATAATATGTATGCAGTCATCAGCCAAGCAAAAAGGGGCTGCAATCAAGGAATAAACAGATTGGCAGCAAGGACTAAAGTTCTGATGACACATTCAAAATAAATATTTGCAGAGTGATCTTGCATAAAATTCAGAAATTTGCAGTTTGTTCGACACCAAAATCAATGAATAGTTAACAGCATAAAGTATGGAGCACACACAGATAGCACAGAACTCATTTTTTATACACATCATTAACAAAGCTGCCCAGCACAGAAAAATCATGTACAGCCATTAATGATCAATAGCACAGCCTATTAAACCCCTGCAATTAGTATTTGAAGTCATGAAACAGCAAGAATGAATGAGGGACTTGACAAGGGAATAGTACGGCCAAGTGCAAGGAATAAATCCCACATTTGATCACCCTATTTCACTGATTTGTTGTTCTCCCATTTGTACAGCCTACATAAATCATGAACTCTCCAAGCACAAATTAATAATGCAACAATCATATAATTAAATCTTCCCAAACCAAAATCTGGAAGCAATGGCAGGAATATACCATTGACACTGAAAGGAAGCCTCAGAAGAACCTCACACCCAAAACCGTAAACTAGAAACCTGAAAATCTTTTTCAATGGTAGCACAACTACAAATCCTGTATGGAAGAGCACAAAAAACTAGGAGGGTTTTCATCCTCGAAACTTTAAAATTCTAGAGGATTATCGTCTTAGAAAAGAGAAGAAGAATGTGCATTCATTCTTGAAAAATGTGATTGCTTCAAGAAGTATGTAGAGTCTTTTTCAAAAACATTCATACTTATAACTTTATTTTGAGGAAGTAAAATCATTTTTTTTTTTGTTGGTTTAATTTTTCTAGAAGTTAAAAAATTATAATTTAAGTGTCCTTTTCATCAACTTTTTGTATCATGAACCTCGTGACACTTAAATTAATCACTTATAAGACCTTTCCAAGTAATTAAATATAAGTTGTCTTTTAATTTTACTTTTAGTTTTTCAACAACTTTAATATTTAATTATTTAATTAATTTTCCCTTTTGACCATCCCATTACTCTACGGGAAAAATAGGGAAATTAGGCTAAGGGTCACCTACAACTTATGCTCAAGAAGGGACATGACAAAGTCGTTTGATGCCAACCACCTACCAACCAAATCCTACTTCATTGAGATTTTCAATTTGGGAGGTTGACTTTGAAGGAGCTTTTCTTCATCTTGAGGTGTTTTTTTAAACAATTCTTTTTTTAAATGGGCCAATTTGTTATGTACTTTATAATGGTGTAGGCGGATTTTTATTTTTTTGCTCCATTTGTTCAAAAATTGTAGTTTCTCAAAGATTTAGTTGTCTCATTCCTCATTTTTACAACTTCAAACACTCGTAACAAACTCCTATTAACCATTCATTTTTCAAAGTGTTAGATTTTTTGAGTACTACATAATGATGTCATTTGTATGATATGGTTTTGCATCAAGATTGTAGTTTTAGCTTTGCCTCTCTTGAAATAGTAAAACACCTATGAAATTATAAACAAGTTATTCAATGCACTATTTTATAGTATCATCTTGTAATAGCTTGGGGTGTCATTTCACTCTTTTATGAATCCACTACATAATTTTGATGAGGGTGTCATACAAAAATCCCTATTTGGCTCATTGTAAAAGCACTCAATTATAGAGTGTCATTTTTTGACTTTAAGGTTTAATACACAGGCAACTTGGGCATTTGGTAATTCACAAACTGAAATAAAGTTCCAATTTGGGGGGGGCTATTAATTGGTGTATTGTTTTGCCTAATTTGAGAAGTTTTTCATAGTTAATAATAGGTATTTTAATTCATCCTTCTATAATCGTCTTGAAAAGAGGGAGCTATAAGTCCTAGAAAAATGGAATTTTGAAACACATTAGATGGATTCACCTCTAGCCCCATCTCTATGGATTTGTTCCTGAATGAGATACTTGTTGACGAAAGCAAGTATGGACTAACAAGAATGATCATGCCCTATGATTGATTAGTTCTAGTGTTAACAAGAACACATTGTGGGCCATCTCACACATTGAGTGCTCTCACACACTTTGGACCAACATTTGGGACATGTATGAAGATCCTAATGATCATTCTTAGATGATTCTATTATAGATTGTTTGTACCTCTTGATGATTCCAAGAATCCTCCATATGACAATACAAATGAGGAAATTGCTTGTTAGGAAAATCTTGAACATTGTGATGACAACGAGACTTTTCTCAATGCTCTTTCTCCTCGTACAGAGACTTGTATTGATTCTTCAACATCCTTGACTCCTATTACAAATTTAGAGGCTTCATATCCTTATCTCTAATTGAGCAATTGAGGTTGAGAACTCTTCTATCCCATATGAGGAGATTTTATTGTTCATACTTAAGCATCTAGCGTCAACACAATATGGGATGAGTAGTTTAGTCACTTGACATGCACTAAGATTCCACCTTAACCTATTGATTTGTCTAAGTTCATTGTTTCCTCACCAAGGGCTTCCAATGATTCCTTTCAGTAGATTCACACATCTTGATCATTGGGATGTCTACTTATCTAACATACATCTTTTGTCTCTAGAATCTCATATCCAGGATATTAATGAAACTATTGATGACATTTATCTTCTCTTTGATGCCAACTCCTATGGAGTTGCATCTTCTTTTATGAATGTTACAAGGGTTCATTCAAACCTTTATGTTCTTTCCTACCTCATCATGCTTCTAACTTATTCATTCTATAGTACCTAAGTCCTATGATTCACCTTCATCATCAATCATGTTGACAACTTCTATAGGAGTACTTGATTCACATCAGTTCAAATCCAACACCTCCATTAGAGTCATTCCTACATGGTCATTATTCCTATTTCATCTTGGATATGGATTTATCCTATGTGTGATATTGCTAATAATGACCATGATAATAATATTGTTAGGAATATTTAATTTTCCTCACCTAGATAGCTAATAATGGCGTGTACTTTGACGATGTACACAAATGCTTCAACAACCATCCTTCATTCAAACTACCATGCTTGAATGAAGGATGGTCGTTGACTTTTTTATTTTCCTAACCACCATACTTCTATGAAAGCCTACGTGTCATTATCACCATTTCAAACATGTAGCATCCTAGTTATTGGATCAAAAAAATAAACAACCATCCTTAATTCAAACATCAAGCTGTTTATTCTTTTTAGAAGGGTGGTTAGGCAATAAAAGGAGTTCATAATAATTAGTGAACATCTCCACATCTAACATGTAAGACTTTTGACCATTAGATAAAAAATTTAATGGTGTCCATTGGCTAAGTTTGCAAGCAAACCCCACATTTTGTCACTTTTATGTCTTCAATCAGCCATTTAGACTTTGTCAAATGACTTGTTACTCTAGATCATTGAAAACCCAACCATCTGATTTACTAGTCAATTTCCTGTGTGTAGCCATTCAAACTTTTAAGTCACAACTAGTTGAACCAATCTCTAAAAGTGTGATTATCACCCCTTTTTAAACTACCTTTGGTGTGTTGATCGGAATTTGCTACTCCTTAATGGTATCAAAAATCAGAAAACATGCAAACAAAGACAATTTCTTATCCTTTGTCCATGCATTCAATCTTAGACTTAAAAACCTAAAACCCTAAACTCAAATAAGCAATGAAGGCCTCTTTGTGCAAGCTTTACAATCCAATTTCCATCTCAAGACGAATAAATATGAACCATGTTGTGATAGAGTTTAATAAAACTAAACCCCTAAACTCCCCTAATGAGCAAATCATTTTGGGAAGCATAGAAAATGCTTAATCAATAGTAGGAATTCTAATTGAGAAATTCCATGGACCAACATTAGCTCTAGTTGGGGGCAAATGCTCCTTGCAAGAATATTGGGTTCCCAGATATTTTTTGGTGATGTAGACCAAGAAGTCAAGAGGTAACTTTAAAATAGCAAGCCAAACAAAACAATTTTCCAACAAAGAAGAAACATGCAAGGGATTGAGGAAAAACGAAGAAAGATAATTGAAAGACAAAAAGGTTCAAAAATGAAGAACATAGGGAAGAGGACAAAGAACAGAAAAAGTCTATTCTACCAAGAGACAAAATTCCTATCTAAGCAACCACATTATATGCCTATAGCAACCACCATAATGTTATAGGAATAAGAAAAGGTTATAATATAATACAAGTGCAACAACATGGCCTTACTTCATGAGACTAGCATTTTAAATGTTTCCCATGTACAAGCAACTGCATGAGTTCTACATTAATACTTCTCAAATAAAAGACCTCCAATTCGCTCTTGTTGCCAATGATACATGGCACAAGACAAGGGGCTTCAAATTTTCCATGCTTGCCTTTCTCCTCAAATCTAGCATTCCATACGAGAACTCCATCCCCTAGCTTGAACTCCCTAGGGTCTACCTTCTTATCAAATAGTTTCATCTTTTTTTGGTACCCCAAGATTCTCTCATGGGCTCTCATCTTGATTCACCAACTCTATAAATTGATATAACTTGTTTATGATAGAGTCCACATCATGGTCCTCACACTACTACACAAGTCTATATACAAGGAATTCTAAATTTGTTGATAAGGTTGCATTTGTTCCATAAACAAGTTTGTAAGAGCTTCTCCTTGTATATCTTTCTAGGGTAAATCTATCTTCCCATCTATGTATCTTCTCCTATTGAGCTCCAAATTCCTAACGATATTCATCAAATTCTTACTACTAGATTCAATATGTACATTGCCCTAGGTGGTATGGAGAATAATGTTTCAAATCTATCCCATAGCTCCTAAACATTTCCACTAGTTAATGCACTTTGAAACACAACATTATCAACAAGGACCTTATGAATATTCCAAATCTTACAATGATGTTATTTAGAAAGAAGCCCATTATCACCATGTGATGATTATTAGAATAATATCTTTCTATTTATGTCATAATGGTCATCTCATCGTTGCTTTTTCTAACTTAACGATTGTTTCTTTTAGAAACATCGTCTCTTGTAATCTATATAAGGAACTCTCGTTCCTCTTGATTAATAGAACAACAACATCGATTCTTTGTAACATAGTATCAGAGCGGGAAATACAAAAAATTTTGAAAACCTTCTAATTATAAAATTTTGTTCATCAAAATTTTTTAGTGAAATTTTTTCAAAAGATTTTTGGTTAGAACTTCCAGTCCCTGTGGATGTGCTCGCATGTTCGTGGGCTTGTGATCTCTTCGAAGCTCTGTTCGCTAGTGAGGTCATGTTTCAAAAAAACGTAGAAGACTCTTGGCCAGTTCGTGAGAGTTCGCACCTGGAATTCTTGGCTGTGCGCGGCCCTATTTTTTTTACTCACGAAGTCTCTGCAACCTGTGTTGGCTTTGGGCGTCGCGGTTTGAGTAGAATCCTTTCCTGCAACCCTCGTGCGACCTGCAACCAATGATTTTGGAGTCTTTAGCTCGTGCTTTTGAAAACCCGAAGGCATTTGTGTGAGTGGTCCCTGCAAGTCGCGATTGCATTTCGTGTGACCTCCTCTTCTCACATTCCTTTTGTTTTTACCAGCAATTTTTAGCTCCTGAAGGTCGATTCATCGTTAGGGCCGCGATTTCGTTCCTGGCGATAGAAGAATAAGCGCGTTTCTGGATTTAACACGCGTTTTTTTTCTCTTGACTGCGCCCGACGGGAGTTTCTACAGAAACGAGCATCCGTGATCTGAAACGCCTCTGTCTTTTCCAGCGACAGCTAGGGTTTCAGCTTCGATTTCAAGAATTTTCTGCATTTTTCTAGTGCATCCATGGCCGCCTAGGGTTTAGACCCTCTGGTTCATGTCCGATATTTTTTTCGATTACAGATTCCTTGTGGGTTTTTCGAAATCTCAACTGGGTTGGTCTTCGATTTTTTTGGGTGCATCGTTTTCCATGCCTCAATTTTTGTGCAGATTTCTTCTGTTCTTTGGCAATTAGGGTTCCAAACCCTCTGTGTTTCAAGCCGACAATCGATGTTTTGGGTTTTTTAAATATTTTTTTGTCCCGTAAAAGAAAAAAAATCTGTCTTCTGGGTTCCAGGAGGGTTTATAATTTTGTCCTAAAAAATTAAGAGTTTTTCTCCTATATACCCTTGTCAGGGTTTCTGTCATTCGGGAGGGCTCTCTGGTTTTTACCCTTTTCGAAAAAATGATGATTTGTAATCTTGGGTTTGGCGATTTTTTCCTCAAAAATCGTGGTTTGGTGCAGTCAGTTTTTGGTTGCAGCTTGGGCAAACATCTGCACATCTGGCTTCTTGCAATTTGTTTTGGGGCGTCATGCTCATCTGCAAAAGATTGGAGGGTTTGTCGATTTTCCCTCAAAATCGTAGCAGTTGTTCTCGGTGTATCCTTGGTTACAAGGAGGGACAGTTCTCCAACATTAGGTTGGACTGTTGGTGTTGTTATTTCCAGAAGTTCTGCAGTTTCTGGGAGGGTTGGTGGCAGACTCATCTCAAGTGGCAGAGTCAGTGGCAGGTTCTTGTCTTTTGTTGCAGCAGCGTTTTGAGAAGAAGGGGGCACCCTTCTCTGTTATCTCTGGGTAGTTAGAATGATGACCATTAAGGGAGGGTATTAGAATAATATCTTTCTATTTATGTCGCAATGGTCATCTCATCGTTGCTTTTTCTAACTTAACGATTGTTTCTTTTAGAAACATCGTCTCTTGTAATCTATATAAGGAACTCTCGTTCCTCTTGATTAATAGAACAACAACATCGATTCTTTGTAATAATGATGTAAAACCAAATAGCTCAACAAGTTCAACACAAAACAATGCAAAGCACGAGGACAAAATGGAAAAACAACACAAATCTTTATTGATTATCAATAATTGAACACATCCCACATGGTACACAAGTCTACATCTTGGCAAAAGGCCAATTATAGAAATCTTATTGTTTCAAAAGATGTATTTTTCACCTAGCAAACAATAAACACAATGGTTTTTGGGGATGCCTACTTATATCGTAGTTTAAAAACCAGGACTCGGCCATTACTTGGCTAACCCAAAAAAAATTAAAACTTGAGACTCGGTAAAAACTTGGGGAATAACTTGGAAATAACTTGGCAAATTTATCAAACATTAAAAAATACATTAATTTTAAAAATATGCTTCAAAAACATTTGTATACTAAATTTATAAACCATATTACAAATTTCCTTCATAGACCAAAAAATGAGTTCAAAGTTTGAATATCAACAAAAATTAGTAATTACATATAAATTCTTCTATGACTAAAGCTCAAAAAATGTTTGTTGTTGTGTGGGTGTCATGGAGCGGATGGTAAAGCTATGGTATCCTCAAGAAGAGCTACAACAGAAGCCTAAACAAGAGGCTTAGACATAGGACCAAGTTGTTCATGTAGTGAACCCACCCCTAATGACTTGCCAAACTCACTTTCTAAAGCCTCATATGCTGCCACATTTGCTTGCCATTCAGCTCCATCCCTCTCCAAATTAGCAATCTTGTCAGTAGTAAGCAATGGATTCAAATCCACAATCTCAACTACCCAATCTAAACATAGATCGATGTCATCAATGTTAAGTGCATGATATGTATCCTGTCTCTATACCTTCTTTTCATGTAGTCGAAGGTTGTACTACACAAAGACAAAGTCATTCAAGCAATTTTGAGTGAATTTGTTTCTTTTTTTTTAATGGCCTCAAAAATACTCTAATTGCGCTCACAACCAAAAGCTCTACAAGGTTGGGATAGAATGTAGATGGCAAGCTTTTGAAAATTAGATGTTGTGGCACCAAAATCTTACCAACACAAATATGCAAAGACAACATTTATAACTTTTTAACAAATTAAGAATTTTTGTAAACTTCAAGTAAAAATAAATTCTGAACTAAAAGTAAACATAATGTTTTCTTTACCTAGCTGCAAAGTGTCTCTCCTACAAATACATAAAGTTGAAGAAAATAATACCTCCTTTGCCCTCTTATAACTCTACAACTCATCATGAGTGAAATCTCTAAGGTCATCATCAAGGATCAACCTCTCCTCTCAATACACATGTTAAGGCCAAGCATAACCTCTACATCTGCTCTAAATGAAGGGGAGAACAAAAACTTAGGATTCAAATAGTAGGCATCAGCATGAATATGTTGGTGGAGTTGTTAGTTCACCCTCTAATCAATATACAATATATGGGTCAATATTTGGTTCTATTAGACCTATACAAATGTTTGAGTTATTTCTTTGGCCCTATCCATGGCCTCATATAAATTCCATGGGTTTTCTCCCTATCTACCAATTGCATAACCCTAACCAACAATTCTGAAACCTAAAACAAGTGAGTGAATAAAAGGAAATTAAAAGTTAAAGTAAATAAAATAAATTAATCAACAAATTAAAATATTACAAAAACAACTTCTAACATTGTTAAAAAAAAATTAACCAAAAACTTACCTTGATGGTCTCATCTATGGTCTTAAAAAATGTATCACTAAAAGTGGTCTTCAAGACCCTCTACATCAACCTCCCTACAATAAGGACTCTCCAACCACCTTTCATTTACATTCACTTGAGTTTGGGCAATGTAGTTGCTATACTCTTCAAGGTAAGGAAATTAGTTGCAAAGTGTATGCCTACTAAATGCACAAGCTCCTTGCCATTAGTGTGCTCTCTAATGGGATTTAAGACCCATGTGTGATTGCAGATGTATTTGGTAATATTCTTTGCATCTTTCACTACATTCTTCACATAGATTAATTTCCCTATGTCCTCGAGAAGAAGGTCAAGGCAACAATGTAGGGTGTGTCACATCTAGTACCCTACCAACTACCACATTGTAATGTCCCCATTTTTACACCATGTTGTGTTGTGAATTTGGGCCGGTTTCCAAGGTTTCCTTGTAAGCAAGGTGAGTTGGGGAACTCCAAAGTTCTTGGAGGATGCAATTCTAATGATGCAATGTTTCTAATTATGGCAATGAGTTCAAAGGGTGACTCTAGTCTGAATGACACTTTCCGTAGTGTTTTCGGACTTTTGGGGTGTTCTCCAAACTTCTTGGAGAGAACATTTATTTTTAATAAGTCAACAAATTGGCTTTCATTCATTCATCTAGTGCCTTAGTATCACACTGGCACAATCATAATGGATTCCGAGGTGTTTCGGGATTTTTTGTAATTTGGAGTAAGATATTTTAATATTTCACTTAAGTTTATGATGCTTTATTAATATTTTTTATATAACTTAAGTGTAATGACTTTTTGAAAAGGTAAAGTGGTCTCCAAGTTGGACGCCTAGGAGAAATAAGAGTGTTGCACATGAAATAAGGTTTTATTTTCTGAAAGGAATTTGTGGGGAAAAGCGAATTAATTAATTCTTTTAATTAGAGTTTTCCCCCTCAAAAACCTATAAAAGGAGGCATTGGGGCTCATTGTTAGTATATGTTGAATATTGATAAATAATGCTGCCATTTTGGTGCTGAATCCTTCAAGTCTTTGAGGACGAAAACCCTCAAAGAATGTTCTAGTTTCAAAGTTGGAAGACGCTCCCTAGCTGGACTAAAGTGATTCCATACAAGGATCACCATTGGAGTTTATTGGTGAATTTTTTCTTTGCTTTCAATATGAGGTTCTTTGAGGAGATGTTTTTGTTATATTTGCCATGCTAATCTGTTGAGTGCAAAGTGTTTTGGATTCATTTACTTGGAGTTTCCACTTGCTGGCTGTACCATTGCAAGTATAGGCCGTACCTACCTTTTTTGTTGCTGCCGATTGGAGTTTGTAGAGTCCTCTTTTGGGTATTGGCCCATCAAATTTCTCAACACTGGGTGACTAGGAAGATTGTGCTTATAGATTTTTAGCAGAAGAATCTGAATTTTGGAGCAAATCTCCCCTCTTGGAAGGGGGCGTGTGGATTCTTGGGGGAACCGCCCCACATTTCTTGTCATTTTGGGTCCCTTTGGTGGCACCTAGGCTTCTCTAGGCCTTTGCAAACAGTTCCGGAGTGATCTTTGGCGTATTGGTGAACTCCTTGGGTGGCATTCCATGTTCATACTTGCTGGTTTTGGTGTATCAGACTTGCTGTCCTTCATATCAGACCTGATGCAGCTCATTATCAGATTGTTTCAGACCTTCATGTGCTCCCGGATTGAGGTATAATCACATTGTTCTACTTGGGTGTTGATTTTGAATTATTTGGGGTTCATTTGTGGGCTAATTTCATCTTCATTTCATCACAAGTTTGTAAGCAGCAGTCGTATATTGTTCATGAACTGTATTGCAATGAGCTCATATTGTAATGTACCATTTGGTAGTACCATCGATGACTTAGCTCTTATTTTGATTTGCTACTTACCCCAATGAATAAGTGGTATCATTTTCTTATCCCACTGAATAAGTGGTTGCATTGTACTGACCCCACTGAATAAGTGGCCTTTGGCTTTTCACTCACCGCTGAAAAGTGGGAGAGCTGATTACATTTCATTATTGTACTTAGCCTACCATTCCATAAGTGGATGTGCTCTACTCACCCCATTGAACAAGTGGATTTCATTTCCAGCAATACTCACCCCACTAAACAAGTGGATTTCTTTCCAGCAGTTGATTTCTAATGTAATCCTTACCACAATGTACTCTCACCTCGCCCACATCAAGATCTTGGTGATCAGAAAGTGGAACGAAGTTGATTAAGTTGATTATCAAATTTTGTGATTTACATATATTCATGTGTATACTTTGTGACTTACGCGTATCCAAGGTTTTGAAAGTTGGCAAGGTTCATTACTTAAGACAAGTTTTCTCTCTTTTCGTCACCGTAAGGAGCCAAGGTAATGATACAAACTTTCCATTATCAGTGATGGAATGTGGGAATGTTGTGAGTATTAAGATCTTCTTCCTTTGTGCCCAATCACTTTACATTTATGTAAAGGGGCTAGATGTTTGGGTGATAACTTCCCTCAAATTTGAAGCAAATTGTTTTAATGAGGAGCTTAGAGTGTCTTAGTCAAGTATTTGTCACTCCATACTTAAGTATAAAAATAAAGGGTGTACAACAGTTTAGTTTTAAATTTATAGTTTTGCCTTATTATTCAATTTCATATTCCATATTTAATTCAATTGGAGGCTATCATCTTCCTTCTACGCTAAGTATGTTGGAAAAGTACTTGATTTATTGAATCACACAAATTTATCTCAAGGTTGAATGGTGAGGAATAATCTCCTCAGGATGTTAAATGAAGAAGTGAATACACCAGTTTGTAGGTTACATGTGTTGCCATTGTTTCTAATTACATCATAAGATTAAAGTAGTGTAAGAATGAAAATAGTAAATTTCAAAATGAAAAAGTGTAGATGAAGTACAACAAGGTAAATTTAAATGAAGCAAATGTCCACTAAGTCTAAAGTCTTATTTATTGAACCATTCAAGGCTGACATGGCTTAGCTGATTTGGCATTTGACTTTCAACTGCTGACACCATGTTGATTTGGCACATACACTAACAAGGAGACAAGCAAGCAGGTGAAGCAAGCAAACAAGTAGGTGAAGCAGACACGCAAGCACCTCAACCACACAGGTGAGTAGTCAACCACACAGGCAACCAACTCAAGTAGCCAAGCAGGTAGCTCAAGCACTCAAGCAACCAGCTCAAGCAAGCAGGCAACCAGTTAAAGTAGACAAGCAGGTAGCTCAAGCACACAAGCAACCAACTCAAGCAAGTAGGCAACCAGTTCAAGTAGACAAGCAGGTAGCTCAAGCACCCAACCAAGTAGCTCAAGCAAACAATCAACCAGCTTAAGCAACTTGACATCACTGACAAAATATTCCAACATAAGTCACAAAGTATATCGAAGGTATACACATAGTCGCGTGAATACGTGTAGGTCACAAAGTATACACATGAATATATGTAAGTCACAAAGCATACACATGAATATATGTAAATCACAAAGTCACAAAGTACACACTTGGATACATGTAAGTCACAAAGTACATATTTAAACATACGTTTGTCACAAAGTATATGCATGAATACATGTAAGTCGCCAGGCATACACGTAAGCCACAAAAGCATACACTTGAATATACGTAAGTCAAAAAAGAATACAATTGAATACACATAAGTCACAAGGTATACACTTGAATGCGCTTGAATATAAGTCACAAAGTATACACTTGAATACACTGGAATACACATAAGTCACGAGGAATATGCTTGAATACACTGGAAGACACATAAGTCACGCGGTATACACTTGAATACACATAAGTTGTAATATCCCTTATTGATTTATCTTGACTTTACCTTTAATCTCCTAAATCAAGGTATCCGAATAGTCCTAATGCCAATAATTTTAAGGATAAACTTTAATCTTATGACAAACAACCTTCAAGAACACTACTGACTTGATTATTAAACTTATATATATATATATATATTGATAATGACTAATAATATGCTGATAAGTATGAGAAGATATCTGTTATAAACTCTTATATATATAATCTGCTATTATAATTGTTTTAGGGATGCAATTTCTGATATCTCTATTGGATTACATGCATTTGCAAGTTGAGCCAAATGATGTCTATCTTGTTTGTTGTTTCTGGTTTTGCTAAGTAAAAACTTAATTGATCAATGCCTTATGCTCTTCATTTCATTCCCTATTTATGCCCTATCGCTTGAGTGGAAGGATAAGTCTCCTCGAAAGAGGTGACTTTTAGTTTAGGCGATCTGTGTTAGTTGGTGCTTGTTAATCATTAATCGCCTCCTTTAATATTTCACATCGTTGCCTTGAGGGACGACTTGGCTTATTTCTTTTAGTCGATTAAGGGACAATTAATCTATTAATATTGTCCCTTATATTATCGCTGCCTTGACTTGAAGAATCGATGCATTCTATTATGGTTTTTGTTCGAGGAAATCGTCCATCTCTATGATTTGCTTTAGATCTGTGATTAAAATATGTGACAGCTTTATACATATGGCACTAATGCCAAATCGATGCTACTCAATTTGTTTGGTAATAGGACGATGTGGCCATCTTTGTCCTATTTGAACTCTCTATGAATCTTGTGGTCTTGCATTTAGGAAGCGACGGCATACTGGATAATTGTGTCACTAGTGGGCGTCAACCAATGATAGGTGTGCTCCAAACAAGAGAACTTGTAGCCCATATCGTCAATCCAAAATCAATATTATGCCATAAGGAGTATCGACCAAGAGAGTATTATCAATCGCTTGTGTAATGGTGTGATAAGTATGCAAGGGCAGCAATATTCAATAATGTATCTAGTTGTAGGGTAGCATCAATTCACTCGAACCAGTGACATGAGTGTTGGCCTCCTCTAATGGTTCAATAACTAAGCCCTAAAGTTGTGACTTAAAGATTGGACATCTGCACTAAGTAGCTATTTTACTCATCATGAAGGTACATTTCATTGTCAACCGAGGGACGTAAACTTGAAATGGGTCAACACTGTATGTGCACTAGGACTCCACTGCAGTCATCCATAAACTAGAAAAGAAACAGTACTGGAAATAAAATGCTGGAAAGAAATCAACTTGAGCACTGAGCATGAATCAACAACTACACTAAGCATTAACAATTGGATTGGAAATGAAAGATAGAAATAAAAATCTTAGCAAATAGACAGGAAACTACTCTATCTGCCTTAGCTGAAGGAACAGTCACAAAACAAAATTGCAGTGGCTGCAAGAACAGACAACTGCTAAAACTGAAACTAATTACTGAACAGAAAATAACTTTTAAACTAAATGGGTGGAATTCTCACCAAGTGGGCCCCCTTGAGTGAGTCTTCCTTAAGCTAACTCAGATGCAACAAATCAGAATATCATATTATTTCTTGAAAACATGATTACAACATTTCAGCGATATGTTTGTATTACTAAAACTGGAAAATGCAAGTACAATCTTAGAACATCCAACCTTATTTAAAGGGGCATCAGACCATTATTTATAGAGAGAAAAACTTCTAATTAATCCTAACTACCTAGGCAATCGACTCCATCAAAATAGGAGGATGCCATTTATTGAAAGCATAGAAAAGAGAGGGAGGAAGTTATGCATGTGCCAAATTTAGTCAAAGCAAACTTGCCCCAACAAGAATCTAGCACAACACACTCCCTAGATTTGCTCAACAAACAAGCATGACCATTAAAAGGTAGTTAAAATCTTTCATTCGAACTAGGAATTTCCCTCCATTGGAAGTTTCCCTACATTGAGAGTTTTCCCTCCTTTGACCTCTTAATGACCATCTTCTTGACTTTCTTGGCAACCAACTGACTGGCAGGAGCTTCTTCCACTTTGCAAGTTCCGTTGACATCAGCATCTTAATGTGAACCTACATAATGATATTAGCACGCACAAACAATTGCATATCCATAATTACCTTAAAGTAACATCCATTCAACCACATGTAAAATTAACATAGATGATTCACATAGCATGTTAATGTCATTAAAAGTCACAAGGATAAACTTATGCCCAAGGTTTATGGTTTTAAAGAAATAACATGGAAAGTGTCAACAACCGAGTGCCAAAGTCTACAGGTGATAGATGGTACTAGGAGTGAGCTCAGTCCCACTCAATTTGAAAATTTCCTACCAAAATAAACTCAAAAACCTGTTGTCCCTATCACTGACTATATTCTTGGGCATCCCATGTAATTTGAATATCTCCCTTAAAGATAAATTTGCCACTTGTGCCGCTGAAAAAGCTACAAAGATAACAAAGAAATGGGAAAATTTGGTTAATCTGCCAACCACTACATAAATGTAATCTTTATTTTGCACCTTAGAAAGTCCTATTATGAAGTGCATCAAGATGCTTTCCCATTTTTGGTAGGGAATTGGGAGTGCCTATAATAAACCGCAAGGATAAGTTTGCTCGGCCTTATTTCGCTGACAAGTGTGACATTCCAAAACATACTTGAGGAATTCATTTTTAAGTCCTTTCCACATAAACCTTTCCCGAAATTGTCTATATGTCTTGAAGAAACTCGGGTGACCAGCCATCAATGTATCATGAAAGGACCTTATTACCTTACCTTAAATTCAAAATTAGGTACCAAATAGATTCTATTTTTGTAAATAATGAATTCATTCACCACAGTGTACCTATCATCTTGTGTTGTACCCTCAATGATACTAGTAGCCCAAGGATCCTTAGCATTCTCGACTAAAACCTGCTCTCTCCAATCTGCTATAATCTCCACTAATGAGCATAAATATGGTCTCCTGGATAAAGCATCAACAACAACATTTCCCTTTCCTTTGACATAGACAATATCAAAGTCATAAGCTTGAAGCTTACTCACCCATTTTTGTTGCCTATCATTTAAGTCTTTTTGATTCAAGAGATATTTAAGACTATTGTGGT
>VDFB02392976.1:0-46324 GCA_007258455.2 Sequoia sempervirens | reverse complement strand
GAACACAACATAAGGTACATCTCCATGCTCATGAACATCAACTGGGAACCCAATGGAGTGCATAACACGTTCCAACCAACCATGTGGAACTCTAAGGTCCACCCCCCATGCTAGGAGATGACAATAAGGACCCACTACACAAGCAATCAAGCAGACAAGGGCTAACATGACTCGAACATACAAGATTCAACAAGACAAAACATAAAGAGACAATCGCTTCCAGAGGTACATGAACAACAAGGGGAAAACAAACAAGGGATACACGGTTGCTATAGGGAAGAGTGTCATCGCATAGCTCGATATGGGTTACCCAATTTAGATTTTCCTCGGTCCCGACCCCCATCCTGGGTTACCCTGGTGACCTGAACCAATCCCCAACCCCCATTCTAACTCATGCGGAATCAACATACCTCTTATGAAGACAAGGCATTTGATCTTGCCATTCCAGGCCTTCCCATCTCATCTCAAGCCTAAATAAGCACTTGAGTCATGAGTGAGGTGTACCATTATCTTTTATTAATGTGAGTACTACCCAACCCCCTAATTTATTTGAAGTTATCACTGGATTAAAGAAACTCTCAATGAGTTACCCTAACCACCACTTTGGGTGTCGACCCCCATTGAAAGCCACTCCCCCTACTAGAAACTAGAGACCCAACACATCAAACAGGGTAAAGCCATCTTGCACGCTGAATGAAACCACAAGAAAAACATATCCAGAGCATGGCATGAACCATCTCACTCACAAATTCCAACCATAATAACAAGTACGCAGTGCAAGGCTAAAGACCCTCATAAACACAATTCAAGTATAAAATCAACCACCTTCAAAATGACAAAAGAAATACGTGAAACCAAAACTCAACCCATTTTCCCCAAGCATCTGTAAGTCTCTTGATAACCATTAGGCACAAAAGGCTCCCTCAATAAAAAAATAACCAAAATCAACTCAAAATTAAAATCAACCACAATAAGAAAATCTTCCCAATATCAAACAACCACGACAACAGTAGTAAAATCAACCGATTCACAACTCATTTCTAAAATCAACCCAATAAATCAACACAAACAAACAATCCAAGCAACCATGAAATACTCCATAAAAGGCATTGTCTCCACAATTCAAATTACTCATTAACTTAAGCCACTTAAATTACTTCATAGAGCATTTACCACTATACTACAATTATACTAATTAATCTATACCATATTCATTTCAATCACATTAAAAGGCATTCCAATTAATTAAATCACGTAGCAAGTTTACAAGTCAATTGTTAACTAATATATATATAATCAATACTCACTTATTGATAAATCAACATAGAGTCATCCAAGCCCTTTAGTATTTACTCTAATTCAAGGACAATATCTAATGTCACAAAACCTAATACAAATCTTAAACTTAATTACTTGGTCTATGCATTTATTTCACACGTACATTGCTAGTGTATGCTTGCAAATGTTTCTTGTTTTACGAGTAGAACATCTAAACTATTTAAGCATTATTAATAACTTTCCTTGTATCATGGATACCTAATTTTAAGGATTATTTTATAACTTAGCTCATCGAGTGGGTAGACTACTAATCTACTAGATCCTAAGAATCTTTGATGTAAAAAAAGAGGTAGACCGTATTAGTTATTTTCAAACGCTCCTATCTTCGCAAGGAGTACTCTTTTATCATTTATCCATAGCTTCACATATGAGAGATTCAAAATAGAATCCAACTCAAGAAAGTTTAATGAGAAATAGTTTTGTTTACTATTCATTACAACATGTTGGGTTAAGCTTATGGTGAATCCTTATTTGGATTTAGTGCATAAGATTATCATATACTTATAACCAAATCTTTAACCTCTGAAAATCTATCAGTAAAATGTGAAGTCTACTCATATTCAAGGATTTCGACTTGCGTTCTCTAAGCTTGATCACAAAATCTTAAGAAAGACTCGCTAAAGGTTTAAGAATCAATATGAGCATCTAAAAATATTTCAAGGAACCACATATATTAAGACCAATGACCCTTGACAAATTCATTGAATTCCAACATAAAAACTTTGACTACCAATGTAAGAATAAGATACATATATGAGTGACTTGAGGATGGAAACTTGAACCAATTTTAAAAGTGTAAAAGCAAACCATAGAACAAATGCAAGATACTCTATTTAAATCAATATTGGCAATGTACATGCCTAGAGAAAATTAGTGAAAAAGATGCCTTAATCCATTGTGCTACGATATCCTTTCTCCATGAATTAATCTTCTCCCCAATGAAATGCAAACATTTTCCTTAAAAAAAATTTACCGACAAAATTTTCTTGCAAACCTGTTTTTCTAGACGAAAATCAAGAATCAATCCCCCTTCCAAAATCTCCTAAACAATCCTTATTAACAAAAAGAAAAGCTCTTTTATTTCCAAAAACCAAAAATCAGATAAAATCTCAAAAATCTCCAATAAAGCATCAAATTCGTTTATGACAAACAGTTCAAGACTATGCATGAACTTGCATGCAAAACTTTCTATCTTTTTAATTGTTTTATCCCATTATCGATTATCCTCATCCGATTTAATGATTTATTTTAATATTTTATTTCATATTAATATCTTTTCACATTTTAACTTATCATTAAAACTCAACATTAATTAATAATTATCTTTATATTTAATTATAAAAACACTTTACAATTTAATAAATTAATTACCCAAGAACAACATACAAATCAATTTATCAAATGATTTATCTAATAATTTATTTAATTCATCACTTAACAACAACATTATAAAACCAATTTAATTCAAACAACCCAACCAAAATTAATCAAATATCATGAAAGTGAGAATCATGGAGGTGCACTACATGGTTAAATTGGATCAAATTATGTCTATGCTAAATGAAACAAAGGAAAGACTTGGTACCATAGAGCAGGAAGTTAGGGGCCTATAGTGTTGAAAAATGTACTCCTTTACGTTTTCACACTATGTTTGCATCCCCTTAATTAATTGGACTTAATTAAGCTTCTAATGGCCTAAATTATGTATTCCTAAGCCTTATTATTCTCTTTTTCTGAAAGGGAAACCGACATTAAACAAATGCTAACCATAATTAAAAACACCTTAGAAATTGTGTGTCCGAATTTAGGTCCCAAGACCCATTCTCCCACGGGTGAATGGATCCTCTTTAATTGCCAAGACCCAATTTTTAATATGTTTTTTGCGGCATTTTAATGATTCAAATTTGAGTTTCAAATGTCGACTTATGGAATCTATTTTTTAGGAAATCAAATAAACACCTATAAATACATAGTTATTTTATCAATTCAAATCCTAAGACTTTGAGAGATCAATCATAAGAGAAAATATTATTGTCAAGAGCATTGAAGAGAAAATTTATCAAGTATCTACATTAGCAAATCAAGATCATATCATCATATCAAAGTTGTGTGTGTTCATATTATGTTTTGGAGCTAACATTGTGATGTAGGATTCAAGCATCAAACCAATCAATTATTCGAGCCAATTCATGCAAGATCCAATCCTCGAAGAGATGTGTTGAACTTCAATCCTCTAAGAGAAGCCATTAAGGGTTTGGTGAGTTGTGACATATTTTTTCATTCATCAATCCTTGTCATTTTTCATTATCTTTCATTATCAAGGTTTAATTACCAAATCAGGGTTTTACCAAGGAAAACCCCTCTTCACCCAAAAACAAGCATTTACCCTCTCTTTGTGTGTGCAAATTTGCAAGTGAAGGAATTAAATTGGATCAAAAATGTAATTTTGCAAAGTTTTCAAAGTTGTCATCAAAGTTGTCAAGCCTCGGAAACTCAGCTACAAGATTTATTTCTAACTTTCCAACAAGGGAATCTGGAGGATTGAGAGTGTAGATTTGGGGTTAGAGGATTGTGAAATCATATTTTGAATCTAAGTACAAAGACCCATTCACGCTAGGGTGAATTTGTCTTGGAAGGACACTCAACAACCACTTTTGGTGACTGGTATACATTAGTCTTCCCTTCTTAGATTTTCCAGAAAATTGTTGTTTCTGTCTATGTTATCCTTTATTTCAGCATTTCAAGTTTTACATTGTATAATTGAGTTCATTAAGTATTTTATTTTCATCTCCTAAAGTGCATTTTTGCAGATGCATTGTTAACGGTTCATCTTTGGTAGTGAGCCACCCTTTCCTCTATCTTTTCTATTTTGGGTAGTGAGCCCTTGGCAATGAGACATTCATTCTTTCTGGACAGAAAGCCCTTGGACAATGAGTCCACCATTCTGTAATCTCCATTGTAGTCAGTTATAATATATTGTGAGCTAATCCTCGCCATGGTTTTTCCCTTTCAAGTGTTTTCCATGTAAACATGGTATTCTTGTGTTTATTGATGTGATGCATGATTTAAAGTTTCCTTTCCATTTCTGCAAGTTTCATGAGATGCTTTGAATGGATGTTTAATTTAATAAAGTTAATAAATTTTAGTGAATATTGATTCACCCCTCTCAGTATTTTGGGTGCTCGACATAACTAAGGTAGTTTGGGGTGCCTATCAGTTGGCAAGTGAAGCATCGACATGGTGGATGAATAAAGAAATTGAATTGGGGTTAAGCTCCTTAAGCTTAACATTGGACCAGTTTGCAGCCATTTTTAAACAAAGGTGGTTACCTCAACTTTTCTTTGACCAAAATCTTATAGACTCAGAATTTGCATCAATGAGACATGTCTATGGTAGAGTATTGGGAGAAGTTTACACACCTATTGAAATATGTACCCTAGTACCAAAAGGATTTTCATCATGGGGACTAAATGCTCAATGCTCAAATAGGTGGAGAAGTTGATGTGCATGATCCAATCACTATGGATCAAGTATTTGAGAAACATATAACGCGAGAGAAAAAAATGAATTCAATATTTTCTTATCATGAGAAGAACTGTAAAAAGTATAATTGGTCACAATCTTCTCAACCTTTTAAGAAGAGAAATGATAAGTAAGAAGCAAGACGGAAAAATGATAAGGGATTCAAAAATAATTAGAATGAGTCCAAGAATGAGAAGAAAAATAACAATCCCAAGAGGAATGGTGATAATTCTGGTAAACCTTTTGAAAAGTGAGGACCTCTTGGAGGATATTTCTCTTGTGGAAGCAATCACTATGTAAACTAGTGCCAAAACAAGAACCAAGGAGCTCAAAATGATAAAATACTTTACCTACCCAACAAACTACCTTCCAATAAAGGATTCATGCAACCTTGGACAACCGTCAAGAGGAGTACAAAATTACTCCCATAAAGACAATAGGTACTTTTTTTGGAGTTCACATTTCTATTTCGATTGATACTAGTGCAACAAAAAGTTTTATTGCACCAAGAGTGTTAAGTAAATTTGCTAGAAGAGCTATATTTATGGCTAAACCCTCATCACTTGAATATGCTAACCAAAAAAAAATTCAAGTAGAGAAATGTCTAGTTGAAGCTAGAGTTGACCTTCCAAGTTTGTCATCTTACCTAGATCATCCACTAAGGCTTCTAACATTCCAAAAAATGCAATCATTGATACTTATGATAATCATGGTAGCTATTCTCATACTATCCATCCTAATTACAAGAGTATCTTATCACAAGAAAAATAAAATATTGACACATTTCTTGATATTACTTTTCCCAATATTCATTCACCTCCCAACATCTTCCCTACTTGTGAGAATTCTTGGGTGGAAGAGGATGCCATGAGGGACAATTATGACAATCATAGTTGTTCTTCTCTCGATACCTCATCTACTTGTAAAGAAGGTATCTTGGTGTTAGAAACTTGCAAGCCTAGGTCATTTTTATGTGTCTACATTTTTCCCCTCTTTGTCATAATGCAGCTTATCACATTGTGACAAAGAAAATTCAGTCAGAAACATGCCCCAGCGAAGGTACGAAGTATATATGCCCCCTCGGGAATTTTTTCAAATTTCGGTCTGATGACAGGAAAATTTGGAAAGTGTCCCGACAAGCTAATTTGATGTCCAAAAAGTCAATGGCGCAAGCGGTTTCAGATTTGGACATGTTTAAAGTAGCCAAAAGGTAGGTCAAAGGTGGTCAAATGAGCCTCCAGTAATAATGCTTTGAAGGAAATCCCACTTTGACCCTATAAATAGGCTGAAAATGGGTAAAAAGTCAATTCATTTTCACTTTC
Organism: Sequoia sempervirens; assembly: GCA_007258455.2. NCBI lineage: Eukaryota > Viridiplantae > Streptophyta > Pinopsida > Cupressales > Cupressaceae > Sequoia > Sequoia sempervirens. The sequence continues at coordinate 40,142 of VDFB02392976.1, read as the reverse complement.
ACCTTTGTAAATTTTGAGAGCTCAGAGCTAGGAGATCTTGTGCAAAGATGGTGATTCCAGTGATTGAGCATCGTGGATACATCATGCGGATGTTCAGACGGCCAGAGGGCGCAAAGCCACTGACAAGTATGTCATACCCGCTTTGTAATTTAATCATTTTACGTGCATTTTTTAGGGTTTTTATGTAGGTCAACGACTGCGCTGTGCCGCATACGTGTTTTCATAAGCTGCATTCGAGTTTGTGTTCGACTCATTTGATGTGTCATGATGCAAACGCGCTAGACTCGTTAGGTTTCAATTAGGTGTGACACATTCGAGGGATAGTGAGGCACATTCACTGTTTCGCACCGCAAGTGATAGGTGTAGTGACACATTCGAAGGATTGAAATGCATACGTGGATTCATGTGACGCATTTGATTGTCAATGACACATTTGATGGATGGATCGACGGAAGCAAGAGAAGATGATGCATTTGTGAGTCAGAATGACGCACGTGCAAGAAAACGACATAAACGCTGGATGAAATGACACAAACACCAAGGCACGATGCAAATGAAGTCAACATGATGCATTTGACTTTGACCAAGGTTGACCAGAGTTGACTTAGATTTATGTTCACTTTCTGCTCATGTTTAATTAGATAGATGGTAATAATTATTTTTCAATAATGTGTTAACTCCTTGTTTCTGCATGTGCAAAAACGATTACCACCCATCTATACGTGCGAGTTCAAACCATCGACTTATGCATTTCAGGATCAACTAATGGACCAGGAGCAAAGGAGATTGATACAACTGGGGTTGTATTATGTCACCTATATGCCCATTATCCAGGCTAATAGGGGGCTTTTGACAACACTGGCTGAGAGATGACATTCAGAGACTTGTTCTTTCCACCTATCGACAAGAGAGACCACTATTACTCTAGAGGACATGTACCAGATTTTGCATATTCCGATCAGAGGGGAGCAAGTGGTATATGATCCACATTGGGGATTACATGGTATGACTAAATTATACAAGGGAAATGATGGCGCACGGGCCTTGGCGTCGAGGGATATGAGTTTCAATGGGAGTACCTGGCTGAGCCTTATCCACAATGGGATGCGATGTTATGCACCCTGATTGCTAGAGTCCTTATTCTAGATTGTTGGGGACACAGATTCCCGATCGGATGGGGAGATGTGCTAGTGTGTATGCGACGGGACAAGATAGTTTTTGCATGGGGACCTTGTTTACTCAGGATGTACCATTAGTTGCAGAACAACCTTGCTGATGATCTGGGCTTGGGAGCATATTCCCATCTTTCATCCTCCCATTTAGAGACCACAATTGGCAGATGGGATTCCTTATGTTTACCTATATGCGAATGCTCTTCAACAGACTAGAGTTGGAGAGACTGGATTCTGGTGGCACAAGATTGATACTATGACAACATTTGTCTAGAGGCCTTATAGGGATTGTGCACAGTGGGCCGAAGAGGGGGATCATTTGGCATTCTGCAGGTAGTTTCATTTTTTGATTGGGCGAACCATGCAGTCATAGTTGATCATTGAGATGTACTTTCCCCAGTGGGTACTACATCAGTTTAGAGAGCAGCAGGATGTTCCTATTAGGACAAAAGAGTATGTGTGATCATCACAGGAGCCGATGTGGGGGCTAGTGATATCAACACCTTTGGCTGAGCAACAGACAGATGGGTTGATAGCACAACCATAGGGTTGGAGTGGGGGGTTGGCAGATCCAAGGATGTCTGCAGATTATGATTTATGGTGGTAGACACATAGGCCACAACCATTGACAGATTCAGATGGTCCAACACCTATTGATCACCAATTAGTTATTCCACGGGTGTAGCGAGGAGGTTGAGGAGGCAGAGGGAGAGATGGAGGCCGAGGAGATGGGGGGAGAGGTGGCAGAGATGGAGGAGGAGATGGCGGGAGGAGGAGGGGAGGGGGGACAAAGGGAGGTAGGCGAGGAGAGTGAGGCAGCGTGTTGAGGGGGTACCACTAGAGGTGATTCTTGAGGTGGCCAAGGAGGAGGAGAGAGACGAGGGAGACAGGCAGGAGGAGGAGCAACTAGAGGTGGAGGGGAGATAGGAAATCAAGATGCCTAGGGGGGAGAGACAGCCAGAGGTGAAGGCAGAGGTGAGACAAGAGGGAGAGATGGAGGCGGAGGGTAGATAGGAGGAGGCATTGGATGTTGGTAGAGAGGAGGAGGCCATTGAGGGTGAGGAGGATGTGGGTGATGATGAGGAGTTGGACATTGGTGGGTATGAGGACATGGATGAGGTAGAGAGGTAGCTCCAAGAGAGGATGATAGATGGGGAGCAAGATATATCTAAGGTATCGTCGTTGCCACAAGATGCCATAGTAGATCAACATCTAGCCGATATGCATCGGAGATTGGATGAGGCCACAACAAAGATTAGATCCCTACGGGCAAAGCTGTAGGTTACATGGGTTGAGAGAGATCAGGCAGAGATTCAATGACAAGAGATAGAGAGCTGGTGCACTCAGTTTGCACAATTATGTTTAAGGCCAGTTGGTGATGTGTCTAGGGAGCTATCCAAAGTCAACGCCAATAGAGGTCAGTATCGCATGATGTATGAGAGAGCAATGCCAACTAATCAGAGGGAGCCTGGTTTGTCGAGGTCATAGAGTAGGACAAGGACAAGGTCAAGAAGTAGCAACCACACACACAACGATCGTAGTCAGGGCAATGTGGGTGGCTCTACTTCCTCAGGACATTCATTAGGTCATCGCTCTCATCACAGTCACAGGCATTCCTCCAGCCATCAATCGAGCCATAGTCATGGGTCATCTGGTTCAGGGCACCGATCAGAGCACAGTCAACCTCCGGTTACAAATCCATCAGCTTCTTAGACTCATGCCGCAATAGCCTTGCAGACTCATGCTGCCATGTCCACTATGCCATTAGTATCAGTTCCTATCACCGAGCATCAGTCACCTCGGTATTCTCCTCGAGGGGATGAGGAGAGTTCGACATAGATACTCTGATTGTTATCTTGTTATTATGTTTCAGAAATTATATGATGACACTTGTATTTTGACCATCAAGCTTGCAAGCTCTATTTTTGGGATATCTCATGACTCTATCTTGTGACATGATTTTCTTGAGGTTATATATATGATGCAGTTTTGATGTGGCCTATATACTATATATTATGTGATGATGCATTATGTGTTGATTACGTTTTATGATATATGCTTTTATGATGATGAATTTTATATGTTATGTGATGTATGTAGTTATGATGGTTATATGATGTCTTATATGCCATGATGATATCATGTTAATGATGTTGTGTATGGATGCATAATGTTTTGTTTCTAATGGATGTCATGTTTATGATTACGGATGTATTTGATGTATGACTATATATGTATGGATAATGCAACATGTGATGCCTTATGATGTATGTGTATTAATGATATGGATGATGCATTTATATGTTATGTGGATGCAAATGATATGCTAATGATGTAAATGGAAATATGACTAAATGAATGGATATGTGTAAATGTGTAATGAACTAATGCATTGTCTATATGATCATGTATGCAATTATTTTTGTATGTCACAGGATATCATCAGGAGACGAAATAGAAGAAATGACAAGACAAAAGGAGATGGATGTTAGTGCAGAGATCAAATCCTTCAACATATTACTACAGGACTAATAATTGTTGCTCTTAATCATCATTGGGTGGATTATTGCAATGGAAAACAAACACCATGATATGACATAGATCGATGGTGTGCAAGGTCATACCATCACATGAAACAAGCAGTTGCAGACAATGATGATCATGACTAATACTAAGAGCGCGATTTCCCCAGTCTTTTTGTCACAATCAACCACAAGCATAAAAAGACAAGAAAGACAAGCCATGAAACGTCATTTCTCCTCTAAATCCTACTGTCAGGACATCCTCAAGGAACTAGCAACATGACCGCCTGAAAAAATACAAGACAAGCCAATCATCATGGTATGTCATTGCTTCACTAAATCGTGTTGTCAGGACATCATTGAGAAACTAGTAACATGACGAAAGATGAAAGGACAAAATGCCAAGATAATGTTTTCCAAGTGTTTTCCAAGTGTTTTCCAAGTGTGTCTAAGTTTCAATAGTTTTGAATGTCAAGATGCCAGGTTTGACGATGTTGAGATGTTGGGTTTGACGATGCCAAGATGACGAATGCCAAGGTTGCCAAATTTAGGAAGGACACATCTTGAATGATGTCGATGCCGAGAGGATTGATCCTCAAATATCGATTGAATCCCTCAAAATGATAGATGATAGTGACAATGCCTAGGAAGGACACATCCTAAGGCATAAATAAATGACATAGGGTGTTCTTCAGAAGGACACATCTGAAGAATAACCAAGAGTTGACAGTTTGACTAAATTTGACCGAGTTTGACTAGAGTTGACTGAGTTTGACTAGAGGTTGATTGAGTTGACTACATGTCGATATTGACATGCTGATGTAATTGACATGTTGATTAAATGATTGTCATAGTTTGTTGTAGGAGTTCAAGTCTATTTGTCATAGGATTGTCTTTGGAATAATTTTTTTGACTTGAAGACAATTAACGTGTGTTCCAGTGCAATGTCATGAACCCAAATGGACTAATCTAGTGTGGCCTCGGGGGCTCATCAATTGATGGCCTTGCCTACTTCATACACTCAAAGACCTTGTAGTTCGACACGACCAATGACTTTGCCTTGATGAACAAAGATTGAGTCATGATTTTATTTTAGACAAACCTTAAAGGACTGACCTAATGTCTCGGGGGCTCAAAGATGAGCCTTTCCTACGTAGAAAATGCATAAAGACAACGTAGTTCGACAATGACATAAACTAACTGACATGACTGAGTTGACAAGATACAACTTTTTTTTTGTGTTATTGACATGTTTTGATTTTTTTTTGGATTTTTTTAAAATGTTTTGATTTTTTTGTATTTCTTCAGGACGTTAATGATTTTTAGGTCTTTTTCAAATAATTTTCAATTTTTAGGTCTTTTTTTTAGGACATTTTATGATTTTTAGGTCTTTCTTCAGGACTTTTTTTTAGGACATTTTTCGATTTTTAGGTCTTTTTTTAGGACATTTTATGATTTTTAGGTCCTTTTTCAGGACATTTTATGATTTTTAGGCCTTTTTTAGGACATTTTTCAATTTTTAGGTCTTTTTTCAAGATATTTTATGATTGACAGAACCATGTGCGATACCCACTACAGTCAAGTGATAAAGGATTTCCCCTAGTAAGGTCCAAGACTAGCCAAATTTGAAGGACATGGAAAGGGTCATGCGTGGGATGACTGATGGATGGTATGCAAGACTTGATGTCAACCATTATCAGCCATGGAAAGAAGTGGCAGGGTTTTGTGACAGGACATCATGAGAGCGTTAGAAAAAGTGGGCGTTTATTATGAACTAAGGAAAATAGAGTGACAATAGATGGTGAAGCAAAAACTAACTACACATGGTGCTTGTTTGCCAGGTTTTCACCATGGTACAGTATCCAAAGCACCTGTTTACCATGTTTTCACTATTGGACGAATTATTTCTCTTTACTATTTTTGCCATTTTTTTTTTTCATTTTATATTTTTTTTTGTGTCACCAAGACGCCTATTTTCCAGGTTTTCAACCAGGTGATGATTTTTTTATATTTTTCATTTTTTTTTGTATTTTTATGGTTTTCAACCAGACTCTCTGATGCTATGCATATAAATTTTGAAGATGTAGATTTTTGATAGGCTATGTCAGTTGTTCACCGTATGGAGTAGCTAGCTGGTATTCTCTAGAACCAAAAGATGACGTGGTAATGCACAAACCCAACAAATTGGGTTCAAACTTGCCAGGTTTTTCTCTGTCATACTGATTCTTAGGATTTTGCATGAGGACCAAGTCGCCAATGTAAAACTTTTAGACCATGACTCTCTTGTTGTAACTGCAACAAAGGTGGTTTTGATATGCCTGTAAATGATTTAAAGCATTATGTATGTGTTCCTCTAACATTTCCATTTCATGCAGTCGTGATTGTCTATATTCTTCATCATTGAGACTCTTAAGGATGGAATTTCAACCTCGATGGGTAAGATGGCTTCAACTCCAAAGACCAAGGAGAATGGGGTGGCTCCTATAGGTGTGTGGATGCTTGTGCAGTAAGCCCACAGAGCAAGTTAAGTGGGATGTGCTAGTCACGACCAACATCATTGATTGTCTTCTTAAGAATTTTGATGATGGTCTTATTGGATGCCTCAGCTTGACCGTTTCCTTGAGGCTAGTATGGCGTGGAGAAATGATGTTGGGTGTGGAAGCGTTCAAACAACTCACAGATGTCTTGATTTTTGAACCTATGACCGTTATCTGTGATTATGGAGTGTGGAACACCATACTGGAAGATTATGTAGTTGAGGATGAATTTGGAGATCTGCTTGCCGGTTATGTATGTGAGGTGGATGGCTTCGATCCACTTAGTGAAGTACTCAATGGTGGTGATAATGAATTTGTAGCCATTGGAAAAGGTAGAATGGATTTTTCCCACGAGTTTGAGTCCCCATTATAAAAAGGGCCAAGGAGAAGTAATCGACTAAAGTTCCTATGCTGGTGCATGAATCAAATCACTGTGTACCTAACATTCGCAACATGTTCTTACAAATTCAAGTGCATCTTTTTCCATTGTCGGCTAGTAATACCCAAGTCTCATGATCTTATCGGCTAAATTAGGACCACTCGAATGAGATCCACATATACCCTCATGTACCTCACGTAAGGTTGTTCATGCTTCGTCATTGTCGAGACATTGAAGAAGGGTATTATCAAAGCTACAATGGTATAGGGTGTCACTGATGATGATGTATCGGGTGGCCTTACGGATAAAGGACTTTCGTTGGTTGTTAAATAGGTTCGGGGGAAGGGTCTAGGACTGGAGATAGTCATAAATTTCTTGATACCATGGTGAGTTGGGACCAACAAGCTCGCAAACCATTTATGATTCTAGAATGTCATATGTAGGAACCAAAAGTTGTTTCACCAAGAAATAAAATTGTGGAACATTGCTCAGAATTTCTAAGAGATATCTAATTGCAACCATTGTGTTGGCCACCTTGTTTTATGCCTTAGGAATCTGTTCAAAAACAAGCATGTGGAAATATGACTGAAAATTGTCAACCATTCGTTTATAAGGTAGTAACTTCTCATCCTTGGTGTCATAGTCATCGTTGACTGGGTTTATGACCAACTGAGAATCTCTGAGGACATGCAAATTTTTTATTTTCCATTTTATGGCCATTCTAGGTCCTGTGACAAGTGCCTCATATTCTGCAATATTATTTGTACATGGAAAAGCAATGCAGAATGACTTAGGGATGGAGTCTCCTTGTGGTGTGATAAACACTATTCCTGCTCCCAAGCCATGACTAGTATGAGATCCATCAAAGTAGAGTTTCCATGGTGCTTTAGGCTCTATATAAAATATTGACTCATCAGGGAAGTCTGCTACCAATGGATGATCACCTTGTACAGGTGCATTTGCAATTTGGTCTGCTATCACTTGTCCTTTTATGTCCTTTTGTTCCACATACTGTATGTCACACTCAGTCAAGATCATAACCCACTTTTCCAAGTGTCATGTCAATGTTGCACGACTTAGGAGATACTTCAGGGGATTAATCTTTGCTACAAGATGTGTCTTGTGATTCAGCATGTAATGTCTTAACTTTTGGGCCACGAAGACCACTACTAGATAGGCACGTTCAATAGATGTGTAGTTTAGCTCATATCAAACCAATGTTTGACTAATGCAGTATATAGCCCTTTCCTTCTCATCACGATCATTTTGCACCAGTAATTCCCCCAATGTTGAAGTCGTTGTAGAAATGTATAGAATCAAAGGTTTTTCTTCAATTGGTGGCATTAGAACAGGCGATGAAAATAGACAATCCTTTATTTTTTGGAAGGCTTCTTGACATCTATCAATCCACACAAAGGGGATACCCTTGCGCAAGAGATACTAAAATGGATGACACTTGTCTACCAGTTGTGCGATGAAGCAGTGGATAGATTGTATCATGCCTTGTAATGTCCTAAGTTCACTTATTCCTTTTGGGGGAGGCATGTCTAATATTGCTTTCACTTTGGCCGGATCGACTTCAATGCCTCTGTGAGAAACTGTATATCCCAAAAAATTTCCTAATGTCACCAAAGACACATTTATTGGGATTCAAGCGGACCTTGTAATCTTCCAGTCTTTTGAATATTTTTTCTAGCACATTGAGGTGATCCTTACATGTTAAAGACTTTTCCAAAAGGTCATCCACATAATCTTCCATTAGCTTGTGTATCATATCATGGAATATTGTTGTCATGGATCTTTGATATGTGGCGCCTGCATTCTTGAGACCAAAAGGCATGACGTTCCAACAGTATGTACCCCAAGGACATGTGAATACTATTTTATGTTGATCTTCAAGGGCAATCCATATCTGATTATAACCTGAGAAACTGTCCATGAGGGACAACATCTCGTATCTTGTTGTAAGGTCAACTATGATGTCTATGTTCGGTAATGGAAAGTCATCCTTTGGACATGATTTGTTCAAATCATGAAAGTCTATGCAGATGTGGATCTAACCATTTGGCTTTGTGACCAGTACAAGATTTGAAATCTATTCAACATAGTCTATTGACCATATGAATCCCACATATAGCAATTTCTTAAGTTATGCTTTGACTAACAAGGTGATTTGTGGGTGCATTTTTCACAACTTCTATTTTACTAGCTTGGCGTTTGGAAGTAATGGAAAATGGTGCAAGACTAGTTCTAGATCCAACCCAGGAATATCAGCATAGGACCATGCAAAGTTAATTTTACACTCTGAAAAGAATTTGTGAAACTCAGGTTTTTCTTCCTTTGTCAAAGATTGCACAAAGAGGACAATTTTGTGATCTTCTGTTGTAGCTATGTTGACTTCCATGGTGTCCTTAATAAGCATTGCCAATTTTTCTTGTGTCATGGGGAGAAATTCCAATCCTCCATCCTTGGGTGCCTTGAAGAGGTTTTCTCCCTCAGATATGTCCTTTATTTTTACTTTTTTAACGTCAGAAGGTGCCTTTTGGTTTTCACCTAAAGACATGCCATTTTTTGTTTTATTTTTATTTTTTAATTTTGCGACTAGAGGATGGCATAGTCTCCCCAAAGTAGGCTGCACAATCTAGGTCTATAGAAAACCCAACCTTGTGGTCTCCAATTGGTATGCCTTCACAGAGTCCCATGAATTCTGCAATGGCTTCATCATTTTGAAATATGTCCATAACTGGTGGGCCTTGTTCATCCCAATCAATTAGCTGTGGGCAGACAAGGGAGATACCATCATCAGTATTGGTAAATGGTAGGGATGATGGGGTAAGCATGCAAATAGATTCAAAAAGGGTAAATATGAAATTTTCATCGTCCAACTCCCAATCGAATTCTATCAAATATTCTCCTTCACTTGATTTGTACTCTGTCAAAATAAGGGACAAATGGACTGGCATTGGGGTTGGTAGTATCATGTGGCAATTCGGTTGAATCCAAATGATGGTCATTAATGTCAGATGGCTGGACAGGTATGTCAAGATTATGGCCAATGGGATTAGAAGATAATTCAGACTTGTCATTATTCCTTGGGAAAAAGAGCCTATCCCAGCCATCTCTTTTCCTTGGGATTTTAGGGTTATCATTATTCTGTGTTGGATCAATCTTAAACATTCGCCAAAATATTTCTTCAAAAGTAGGTTCTCCAGGTTCAAGGAACAATTCGTCAGGGCAACAGTCATTCAAGGATTGTTGGGAGCCAAATTCCCATTCATGGGAGTCAGTTTTAGTAAGGGAATCCCCAATAGTCTCAACACTTTCTGAAGCACTCACACTCTCACCCAAAAGTACATTGGTACGTCGATCATCATTTTTCGGGTAGCCCAAACCCTAACCCAAGATACTTTGGTCTTTTAGAAGGCATTATAGGTTCTCGCATTCCAGTTTTATTTTTTCCAAGGCCAGTAGTTCCATCGTTGCCTTTTTCCTTCATTATATCATAGCCTTTACCATATATCTGGACTGGTAATGGGGATGGATCTTCTAGGTCTTTGTAGATCCAAGTCTATAAGTCTTCAATGTCTTCCTTGTTCATGTCACCCCATTTTATAAAAATCCACATTGGAGGAACTTTGAAAATTTCTTCTGTTTATTGAAATTAACAAAATGAAACTCATGATTAGACTATAGTAATTATGGGAAAACTAACAAGAGTAGGAAGAAAATATTTTTCATTTTTGGATCTATAAGACCAAGGAGCAATTCCTACAAATATTTACATGACAATTAAAGATAAATTAAAAAAAACTAGGTCACACAAATTAGCCACACTCTTTGTATACTAATATTCCAAATATTTGTCACTAAGTGCCCTCTATACTAGCTTAAGTGTCTTTAAATTCTAAATATTTATTTATAGAAGATTACTATCATGTTATATATGCAACTAAGATTTATATCCCCAAATATGATTTCTTTTAAAATATCATACTTCACATTTAACCTTTGAAAACATAGAAATATAAAACCCTCTAAAATGATTGATAAATGAAGGCTCCCTAAATATAGGGGAGATATTAGTGTTACTAGATTATACAAAGCTAGTAAAACCCTTTGTAAACTAATTATACATAGAATAGATTATATAGTTTGAATATGAAAGGATTTGCTACTAAAAGGACCAATGTCATAATATATTAGTGATAGATTCATGATGTAACAATAGGTGCAAACATATTTGTAAACATGAGCCTAACAATAAAATATGTAAATAAATATTAATATAGAATTAGATATTTATTTTATAATCCCATCAATCTAGTTATAATTTCATCTAAATTTAATTCAATAAACTTCGCATGACCTGTTACCCAATTTTCACCTACGGGCTCAATCAGGGGAAATTATGTTTTAAATTCGGCACGTGGATTAAATGTGGCTCCTATAAGGGTTGAGCCCAACATACAGGTGCTCGGATTTCATTGGGAAGGTCCTTATATGACAGGGAAGTCTATTGGAAAGCCTCCCCTCAGCCTGTTTTGGCATAAAATTCATTAGAGCAGAAAGTCGGCAAGACCCTCCTGTTGTCTTGCCGACTATCAATGCGTTCTATTTGTTTGAATACATCGGTCGCTAGGACATTTGGGTCGCCATAGTCTTTATGTATCTCTCCGCTTGGGATGTCTCGCCGATAGTAGCTCACAAAGTTGGTGTCGAGGGAAATGGTTTGCCTTCGGCAGGAGGTCTCGGCGACCATGTAGAGTCTCGCCGAAGAGGGGGTTTCCTTCGGCATAAAGTCCTGCCGATCAGCGAAGTCTCGCTGAAAGAATGGAGCTCTCGGCGTAATGTTAAGCTCGGGGAGATCTCTCGGTGACGAAGTGAATGTCTTTCCGAAAGGCTATGAGTTCGGCGGATGTCTTGCCGATGTCTAGTGGTCTCGCCGATGAAGTGGTTGGCATTCGCCATGAGGTCTCGCCGACACGGGGAGGTCTCACCGAAAGAGAGCGAACTCGGGGAGAATGGAAGAGATCGATGAAAGGTCTGGCCGATAGAGGTAAAGTCTCGCCGAGAGGGATTGATACCAGTGTAATGTCTCGCCGAAGGCCAAGGGTCTCGCCGAAGAAAGAATGGCTCGAGGAGATGTCTCGGCGACTAATGAAGGTCTCAGCGAAAAGGGATGTCGACGAGGAGAAAAGGTGGGCCTCACTGTAACGTCTCACTAACCAAGCGATGTCTCCCCAAAATGAAGTATGCTCTCGGTGAAAGAAAGGAGTTCACCGTGATGTCTCGGCGACCAAGCAAAAGTCTCAGTGAAAGTTTTGAGCTCGATATGAGGTCTCACCGACCCGATGGGGTCTTGCCGAAAGAAAGTGAGCTTGGAGCAAAGGAAAGTAGGTTCGCCGTGATGTCTCAGTGAAAGCATGAGGTCCTTCCAAAGAATGAAGGGTCTCGGTATAGTGTTTTGCTTTTGGAAGAAGGTCTCACCGACACATGGGTGTCTTGTCGATGGAGGAGCACATCGGTATAATGATGAGGGCTTGCCGTGAGGTCTTCCCGAATGCGAAAGGTCTTGCTGATGGTCTAGATGACAGCCACTATGGATGTCGATATGACTTTTGGGCTTGCTATGAACTCTTGCCGACGGTTTTGAGCTATGTCGATAACTACTGAAGAGCATAATCGCATCGGTGAGACACGATTAGTGTCTCACCGACATGCAATTCTGATGAAGCGACCTGTGACCGTCCGAGAATCTACGTGGCACGAGTTCGATCAATCTGAAGGAACTAAAGGATGCACCATGAGCCATTTGACTGTTTGACTCCCCCCTGCGAAGAAGATCAACAAAGCATAAGCAATGTGGATCTACTCTGAGAATAAAGTGATTGATCAGTTCGATATCCAGGAGGTGTCATCGGTAAACAGAAGGGTGGAGACCGCAGGGACAGCTAGGATGTCAACTGGCGAGGGCCGATAGACATTAATGATAATGCCTTAGGACATTCAAAGCGGCTCTGATCGAAGCTCGAGGATGGACACGAAGGCCAGAAGTAAATGTGTTTTATTACAAAAGATCTAAAGGCTTCTCCTGGGGGCGATCCTTCACACCAACCTGGACAGCAAGGATATACTTGAATTCACACCAACCTGGACAACAGGGATACACTTGAATGCAACATTAACTTCCTTCAAAAGATCTAGGAGGAGATTTTTTCTGGAGACAGATATTTTTGTAAGCCCTAAGGGGCCGACACTCTTTTGTATATATGGCATTTTTTCCTTTTTGTAGATAGTTCTTACCTGGTGTTTTTCTGCATTTGTAACTTTTGGAGTTCTTTGCAGAAGAGAGGCTATGTTTTGTAACTCATGACAGGCATGTATATCAGTGTTCACCATTGAAATCAATGAGCATAAGTGCTTTACCTTTTCAATCTCTCTATTAAATTGTGTGCATTCATATAATTGATGAAACTGCTTGTGAAATTGTATGATTCCTTGTGGTTATGTCTTATCTCAGCACCTTTTTGTAGAGCAATATGTATTTTTGCAGGTTGTAAGATGTGTTCAAAATGCAGTATTCTCTAGTTGTGAAGTTATTCCTTCCTTCTAGGAGTGTTACCATATGAACCTTTTCATGAAATGTTTATGCAGAAAACGTATGTGATTGAGTTGTCTATAATAAAGCTTTTATCATTGATCACAATTGTGTGTGTAAACTATGTTATGTGTCTTCTTAAGTAAATTTTGGTGCATCACCATAGAGTTAGGTTTCATCACAAGTTTTCTTTCTTCCCCTTTTCCTCAAAAGATCTATAGTTAGGTGATACCAAAGGAAGCTGGCCTTCTCCAGAGGTTGACCTCTATTTACAAGAAACCCACATCTTTAGAGGTCTTCCCATGTTACACTGAAGTGTTGAACATCGTGTTCAACAAGGGTGCAATTTTAGGTGATAACATGACCAAATCTACTTTAGCAATTCATATATGATAAAATAATCCTCATATATTATTCTAAAAAATATTTTAGAATACCTTAAAAGTAATTTTATAACTATTACAATAGTCAACTAATCAAAAAAAGAGTAAACTACCAAATGTAACCCTAGATATATATTTCTTATCTCCTAAAATTCCTGATGAACTATTGATTATTCATATCGTGGGAAAAAATCATCTTTCAAGCACCTTTTCTAAGCTATATAGCCATGAGAGATACAAGAAATCAAACTTGAACTAGATATTGACACAAGAGAGCATACAAGAACAATGGGCACATTTAGTTAATTTTACCAAAGAAATATTTATGCCTAACTTCATAAAGATAAGTTATATAATTTATAACCTACTAACTTTTCCTAGATTTCATATGAAATTGACATATATTCTAATCCTCTACACTTGAGAATCACATCTTTACCAAACTATTGCAACAACCTCATAATTGAAGTATTAAATTTGTTACAGGAAAGATACAAAATCAACCATATTCTTGTAAGGGAATTCAATTACGATAGGACTTTATCACATGACACCTATACCAGTCATACTATAAAAATTACCTAAGATTAGATTACCCTATATTTTTAGGAAAATATTATTCAAACCTATCTTATTGTTATTTATAGGAATCAATTGTCTTTGTTTCTTAACTCTCATTAATGGAATGATAACCAACCATGCATGAAGCACTCAAATTAATTTTATGTTTTCACAAGTAGTGTACATGACACCTAATTCTTAATAACCTTACCAACTATCATCTCCTCAAGTTATAGTTTATCCCTCAAATTATATTTTCCTTTGTAGACACCATCTCATCACCATAATAACCTTAATTACCATGCTAATAAAAAAATCAACTAAAAAAACAAAAAATTGAGGTATGGCAGAGAGAAGGAAGGATTGAGGTGATTGCAAGACATAGGATTTTCATGGGCATGGAGGACCTCAAACTAGGTGGCCTTACAATTGACAGCATAGAGGTCGCCCATCAAATCCTCCATGGCGTGCACCACAACAAGCATGGAAGGCTCCAACAAACAGTGGTAAGGGTTCCTACATTAACCAAAATGATTGGATGGAGCCACAGGTTTTTTCAAGGAACAGATGGGGGTACACAAACATGCACTTAACAGAGCCAACCGACTTTCAAAAAGTTGAAAAGAAGTTCTAGAGGCCAAAGAAGCATGGCAACCTGTTTCCAAGGGATCAGGTAAACCCTACACTTGAACATACAATAGTTGTTTCTTTAACGGTATATGGTCAAGCCTGGACTAAGTCTATAAGTCAGTTTAAGGAGAAAGCTTTCTTCATGAAATGGAGTGGCCCATGGCTGACTTTTAGAAGGGTTAGAAACCAGTGCAATGAACAATGGGGGGAAGCAACCATTCTGAAAGCTCTACCAAATGGGTTTTACTTGAAAGACTAGACCCTGAATTTCAATCCTAAAACATAAACCATTTTGGAGGTACCAATTTGGATTCGACTGTATAACCTACCCCACGAATATTGGGACATAGAAACCCTAAAACTGATTGGCAACAAACTTGGAACCTTTATTAAAGCAAATGAAGCTATCGCTAATAAAGACTATATCATGTATGCCCGTATTTGTATCCTTTGGCAATTGATAAACCCTCTCCCAGCAATGGTAGAACTAAAAACAAGGGAGGGAACCTGGAAGCAAATGATAGAAGTCAAAAAAATAGTTGAGATGTGTTCTTCTTGCAAAGGGGTAGGGCACTCTATAGGGGAATGTAGACAGTTAGGGAAAGGTAAAGGTTTGGAGAAAAATGCTTTAACGGATTTACTATTGCTAAAAGAAATTGTTTTTCAAGTGGAGGATAATAGATTTATGGAAGTTATGTCGAGGAAATGGGACCGGTGTCAAGTGAAAGACTGGGATTTGAGCAACTCCGAAATGGCCCTAGGTTTGTGGAAAAAATTTCAAGCAGAGGAAAGACTTGTTAGAGTAGAAAGTGTTGAAGAAGAAGGTCTGGTGGGGTCGGAGGCTATGGAGATAGAAGGGACACATGAAGATGTAAACAAGGAATCACCTTTAGGAATAGAAATTAACCAGGTGGAAGCTTCAGCTACATTAACAGTTAGTAAATCGGCAGAGCAGGAGGAAGGGCCCAGGGAGGACAACTTTAAGGAAGAGACACAATTCTGGATTGTTGTTCAGGAAAGGTAGATCGAGCTTCACCAAAATTTTCATCTTTGGAAAAATATATGGCCCAAATAGCTTCATCGATTGAAAGTCTGTCAAATAGTCTAACAAAATTTGATAGTGCTACCAGAGACCTCTTAGATAAACTAAGAGGGGAAAACATGGTGAGGAGGTGGTGGAAAGTAGGAACTCTCCTAAAAAATCACCATGAGTTGAGAATCAGTTTGTGGTTGATAACTTTGAAACATAGGAACTCATTTTCAAGGACATACAAATTTCCCCAATCATAAATCTAGAGAATTTTTTGGAGGAAGAAAGAGAGGATGGTATCCCATTTGGAGATTTGGATCTGGAATCCCCAACGGAGGAGGAAGGTGCTAGCGATGACTTGGACTTAAACTCTGAAGTGGGTATCAAAGAAAAAAGAACTCTGGAGAAAAATTTGGCAAAACAAATCAAGGTTAAGGTGGGTGAAAAGAAGAAAAGAGGTCCTAAGCCAATAAGGGTAAAATTGGAAATTGTTGGAAGTGTAGTAGGACAAAAAAAATTGAGATCGTGAAAAGGCTATGCCTTTTCCCAGAGCAATGAAGGTCCTCTCGTGGACTTTTAGGGGCTGCAATGCCCCTGACAAGATTCATTTGATCAAGAGATGTCTTGATCAAACGCGACCAAATATAGTTTTGTTACAAGATTTAAAGCTAAGTGGGACTGAAGTTGAAACTTCTAGAAAGCGTTTCAGCTTTTGGAAGTGTTTTATTGTGGAAGCTACAGGTGCCTCAGGAGGATTAGGAATTCTTTATAAAGATGCAGTAATGGAGGTCCAGGCTCTCAGATTAGAAAAGTCATGGTAGTGGGTCAATATCATTTCTAAGGAGCTGCTTTCAAGTTTCCTTTTGATAAATGTGTATGGACCAAATAACATACCAAAAATGAGAAGGGTATGGGGAGAGATCTCATAGGTAATGGAAGCTAATAGTGAAAAACTTTTCCTCTTGGGTGGGGATTTTAATGCAATACTACGACCGTCAGACAAGAGAGGGGGTATTGGATGGTTAAATAAAAAATAGAGAGATTTCAGTGATTTTGTAACTAATAATGGTCTTTTTGAGATTCAGTTCAAAAATGGGGATTTTACGTGGACAAATAGAAGATCTAGTTTTCTAAATATAGCAGAAAAATTAGAAAAATTCTTTATTGTTGGAAATTGGGCTAACTTCCAATGGACCTTTCAAGCGGAGATTCTCCCCATCACAAGATCAAATCACTATTTGATTAATGTATAAATACAAGAGGAGGAAGCACCTGACCATTGCCCATTTAAATTTGAAAAAATGTGGTTAAGAGAGGATGGGTTTCTAGAGCTAGTAGTTGGATGGTGGTCAAATGCGCCACCAAGAAGAGGAAATAAAGCTCTTGTCTTTTTAAAAAAATTGCATTTTTTTAAGGAACAACCGAAGAAATGGAACAGGGAAGTTTTTGAGAATATTTTCTTAGAAAAGCTCAATTTAGAACAAGAACTGGGAAAGCTACACTCAAAATTCATTGAAGGTTTGAGTGAGGAGGAAGATTTCCAAACAGAAAAAGAGCTTAACAAATAGTATGCAGAGGTTTTGGTTCGCAAAGAAATTTTTTGGAGGAAAAAATCAAGGGAGACGTGGCTTAAGGAGGGGGACTCAAATACAAAGTTTTTCACAATGTGGTGAAGTTCAGGAGATCTTGCAACAAAGTTTTTTCAATACAAGACAAACATGGAACTACCCTCATAGAAAAGGAAGCGATATGAAAGGGAGTTGTGCGCTTTTTTTTTAAGCCTTTCATAATAGACAGGTTGATATCTCTCAGTAAAATGAAGTGTTGGAAGTAATTCCTAGATGTGTATCAGATGCTCAAAATGCAACACTAACAAAGGCAGTCACTTTAAAAGAAGTAAAATCGGCTCTTTTCAGTATTAGTGGAGACAAAGCTTCAGGACCAAACGGATTTCCAACACTTTTCTTTCAGAAGTTGGGGGATGTGCTGGCACAAGAGCTATGGGAGGTGGTAGAGGAATCTAGAGTGGGGGGTTTTGTACTGAAAGATTTTAACAATAATTTTATTGATTTAGTCCCTAAGAAAGAAGTATTATCTTTCAATGACTTCAGACCCATTGCTCTCTGCAACACAATGTATAAGATAATATCGAAAGTGATGGAAAATAGGTTTAAGGGAGTTCTAGACGTGGTGATATCCCCTGAGCAAAATGGTTTCTCTCCAAATCATTCCATATATGAAGGCATTATTATTGCTCATGAAGTAATACACTCCATTCGGCTAGCTAGAACGGAAAAAATGTTGGTAAAGCTGGACATAAGGAAGGCATACGATGAAGTGAATAGAAGCTTTCTCTTAAAGGTACTCAGGAGATTTGGATTTAGTGAGGAATGGATCAAATGGGTGGTGAACTATATAAATACTCCTCAATTCTCGGCTTTACTCAATGGTAGCCCGCAAGGTTTCTTTGTTTTTGAGAAGGGTATAAGGCAGGGAGATCCCATCTCCCCTTGCCTATTCATAATAATGGCAAAATATTTGGGGAGATTAATCTCTAAAAAGAGGGAGGAAGGAGGTTGGAAGGGTGTTCAAATAGCAGAAGGTGTTGATCCTCTGTCCCATCTGCAGTTTGGTGATGATACTCTACTTATGGGAGAAGCCTCCTTCAAGGAAGCAAGGTTGATGAAATATATTCTAGATAAGTACAACAAAGCTTCCAGACAATGCATTAATTGGAGAAAATATGAGATTTTCTTTTTCAATACTTGCTATCATAAACAAAGGGAAATCTACTCTATTTTTGGCATGAAGATGGGTTCTCTTCTTGGAAGGTACCTAGGTATTCCTTTATTTGGGGGTGCAAGTAAGTCGACTATTTAGAAGGATCTAGTAGATTGTTGTTTGAAGCGTATGGATGGCTGGAAAAGTAGGTGGCTAACTTCGGCTTGAAGGTTTCTGATGCTAAATTTTGTCATCTTAGCCATCCCTATTTTTTCTATGATGTGCCTCAAAATTCCCAAAAAATTTGTCAAGGTAGTAGGACAGAGAATGAGAATTTTTTTTTGGAGTGGGGCTGCAGACCAGGATAAAATTCCACTACTATCATGCGAAAAAATTTGTATGGCGAAAGGGAAAGGAGGTGTGAGGCTGAGAGATTGGAGTATTATGAATGAGGCACTAGGAGTGAAGTTGGTATGGAATATTTATTCACAGCCCTCTAACCTAAGATTCCACCATTAGATATTAGAGATACAATCATTCACTAACCAAACCATAAAACCCTCTCTTTAAGCCTAGAAACCCTAGGGCTTATTGAAAATGGAACTTCCCAATCACCCCAAAACCTAACAACTATTCAATCAGGTCTAAAATGGTCTTCTCCAACTTAATTCAACATAAAATTTTGCTGCCCAACTCAAAATCACAATCTGACTAACCAAAACCTCACTTTTCCACATGGAAAACTCAAATCCTCTTCTTAGGGCTTCACACCCAACTCATGAAATAACCTCCCCTACACAAATGAACCATCTAGACACCAATACCTATTGTTTCCTACCCATCCCACTGAGTTACAAGCTTCATAGTAGGTGGGATGGGATTAATACATATTGAAACTTACAAAACCTTCAAAAACCCTATTTTTGGTCGGTCTGAGAAAACCTTCAATAAAATGCACTAGTTTTGATGAGAAACCCTTAGAATGAATTCAAATGAGAGTTAGAAAAATATACAATACAATTCCAAAACAAAATGAATTAAGGAAATTTTGTACAACTGTACAAGTCTATGCAAGAAGGGAAAAACAAAAAAATCTGGTAAAATAGTACTTTTTCCAATTGTTTATTGTTTTAAAACTTCAAGAATCAAAAATACATTGATGCTTTCCTCCTTTATATGATTTTACAACTCAATCCAACCATTCTAACTTCTACTAACTACCTTTTTAAGGCTTGTGACCGTTGGTCTCCCAACTCATCCTTTTACAACTTTTGAATTTTTCATTTTTCCATAAAAGCAATTTTTCCAACCTTTTGCTTACTTTTGAAAACTAAAACTCCTAAGCACCTATAAACCATCAAGCATTAACCTATTACATAATAAATTGGTCTTATTGACCTTATTTTAAAGCAAAACTCCTAATTTCTAAAGTCTAGATCTCAAAACCTTCAATGGACAAAGCTTATTCAATGGTGCTCCTGCACCATACACCCCAACTTGAAGCTTTTCCAAGTCCCTTGGAAAGAGTCTTGTAGCTTGCTCACTTTTAGGTTCTTCATGCTTCAACCCTCTTTGTCTTCTTTCTTGATTTGATTCTTCATTGTCTTCAACATCCTTGCATTCACCAATCCTTGTACTCTACTCCAACTGTTTACTAAATACTGTGGGGTGTTTGTCATCTCTTCCAACTTCAATCACTATCATTTTACCCTTCTCTTCATTTGTATTCTTCTTTTCTTCAACTGTCACCACTTTACCTTGTTTGATCCTCTATACAATGTTCTTTCCACTTGCTTCTTCACCATTGCCCACTGTACTTTTGCATTTACCAGTCTTTCTCAGACTTGCCTCAGCCTTATTCACTGTCCTAGCATCCTCACAACCATTTTCCTTCATTTACACTATCTTTTCAATCTTGTAACCCTCTGTATCATCACAATTTTTCCTCACTGTCATACCTGCATTTGTCCCTTTCACTATACCATGACTTTCACTATACTCTGTCCCATCATCATTATGATTCACTGTCCTTTCTTTTGTTGTCTCACCAATTCCATTAATCACTGTCCTATCATCTTCATGAAATTCTATCCTCTTGTTTACTATCTTACCAACCTCACTATCCTCTGTACCAATAGCCTTGCATTCCACCATCCCATCAAAAATTTCCATCTTCTTGGCTTTTATCTCACCATTCTTTGTACAAACATCTCTTAACTGTCTCTTTACTACTATAGGACATATAACAGTCCCTACAACTATGCCATCACTATTTTATTGCCTTTCCAAAGGCCCTTCACTCTCACTTTGCACTTTGTCAGTCTGAGATACAATTTGTTCCACTTTATTTTTCCACACAAATACATTCTTTTTCCCAACATCTGTATGCAAGTCATTCTCATGCTTTCTTCCTACTATCCTATCTTCATCAGTATTCTTTCCTTTATCAACATTCATATACTCCTTTCTCCCTAGCATTATAATCTCACCATATTCTTCTAGACCCTCAACCAATGGAGTTAACATGAACTCTCTCCCATCCTTTTCAATGATGTAGGTATTTTGTATTCCATTATACAAGGTTGGCTTGTCAAACTGCCAGGGCCTTCCTAACAATAGATGACAACAACTCATGGGTAGTATATCACAAAGAACTTCGTCTCTAGATGGACCTATCTGGAATTCAACCCTTGCTTGTTCACTCACCATCAAAGACTGATTTTCACTAACCCATGACACCCTATATGGAATTTTTCTAGGTACTCTTTGCAGATGCAATTTTTCTACCATCTCATTAGACACAATATTATCTATACAACCAGAGTCAACAATCACTTTACATACCTTGTCTCTACATCTACAGGTTGTCTTGAACAAAGCTTTTCTTTGAAGCAGCTCTTCCTCCTTTGTGGTATTCAATATTTGTTTCTTCATCATCAACATCTCTCCAACCTCAACCCTTGCAATCAATTTATTTGAACTTGAACTCCTTTCAGCTTCATCTTCTTGAATTATTTGAGCTCTTCTATCTAGTTTTCTTTCTCCTCCACTTGTTGATGAACCCCTCTTATCAGGGCACTTCCAAGCTGGATGTCCATATTGCTGACAATGATAACACCTACTAGAAAATGAGTTATAATACCTTCCACCTCCAAACCTACCCCTAGTACCTCTATATCCTCCTCTAAAATCAGCAACTTGTTCATCCCTTTTGTTTGGTTCTTCTTGATTCTCAGTTGCTTGTCTTGGAGTAGAGAAAGTTCCTCTTCCTCTCATGGTGCTACCTCTTGCTCTTACTTTTTTCTCTTGTCTTCTCTTTACCTTCTCTTCAGCCTTCAATGCCATTTCATAACATTCCTCTACATTTATAGGATTAGTCAAAGCCAACTCATCTTGTATATTCATTCTTAAGCCACCCAAGTACCTAGCTATTTTCTCATCTCCATTTTCATTGTGATTAGACCTCATGCTCAATCTATAGAATTCCTCAGTATATGCCTTTACATCCATTTCCTTTTGTCTCAAATTTTGCAACTTCTTAAACATTTGAATTGAATAATCTAAAGGGAGAAGCTTACCTTTTAAATTAGCCATCATCTTGTCCCAATCCACAATCTTGGACTTGCCTTGTTTCCTTCTCTCTTACTGTAGATAATCCCACCATACAAGTGCATGACCCTTAAGCTTTGTTTTTGCAATCTTCACTCTTTGTTCCTTTGGAATCTCTTCACATTCAAAATAGTTATCCAAAGAAGATATCCAATCTAATAATTCATCTTCATTCAAATTTCCACCAAACTTTTGCACATCAATTTTTACCTTATACTTGTCACCTTTTACTACCTTTATCAACTTGGCCATTCTCTGATTTTCTGGATCAAGTTCTTCTTCAACATCTCCAAACTCTTCATCATCTTCTTCCTCTAATTCACTACTCTCAATTGCTTCACTTCTCTTATTGGTTTATAAGGCTTCCAATCTCTCTTTCAGTTCTTTGATCTCTTTAATGTACTAATACTTTAAGTCATTCATCTCCTTTGTTGTATTCTTTCCCTTTGGAGGCATCTTCACAATCTTGCCTCTTCACCTTCCAATCTTTCTTTCACAATCTTCAATCTTTCTTCTACAAGAATATAGTACCTTTGCTCTGATACCACTTTGATGCAATCAAGGGAGGCCTTCCACACACTCAAACACAAAATCAATCAACAAACCACTTATTAGATCACTAAATCTTCAGACTCACTTTATCTCAACCAACTCCCCCTATTTCCTTGTAGCATTGCAAACCCACTAAATTGGGTACAAATTAACAAACACATCCTTTCAGTTCACAACTCAACTCACATTAGGGACCCATTATGAAACTTAACAACATATCAAACAATCACTAATGGTTATTTTGTAACGGATTGCTCAAATCAGGCTTTTCATGCCTTTTAGAGCCCAAATTAGCCCTCTTTTCCAAAGAGACCACCTTCAAAACTTGTCCAAAACTATTGAAACCTTGGGGAAGCACTTAAAATCTATCAAAACCTAATATTCCACCATTAGATCTCATAGAAACAATCATCCACTAACCAAACCATAAAACCCTCTCTTTAAGCCTAGAAACCCTAGGGCTTATTGAAAATGGCACTTCCCTATCACCCCAAAACCTAACAACTATTCAATCAGGTCTAAAATGGTCTGATCCAACTTAATTAAAGATAAATTTTTTCTGCACAACTCAAAATCACAATTTGACTCACCAAAACCTCACTTTTCCACATGGAAAACTCAAATCCTCTTCTTAGGGCTTCACACCCAACTCATGAAATGACCTCCCCTACACAAATGAACCATCTACACACCAATACCTATTTTTTCCTACCCATCCCATTGAGTTACAAGCTTCATAGTAGGTGGGATGGGATTAACACATATTGAAACTTACAAAACCTTCAAAAACCCTGTTTCTGGCTGGTCTGAAAAAACCTTCAATAAAATTCACTAGATTTGATGAGAAACCATTAGAATGAATTTAAATGAGATTTATAAAAATATACAATGCAATTCCAAAACAAAATTAATTAAGGAAATGTTGTACAACTGTACAAGTCTGTGCAAGAAGGGAAAAACAAAAAAATCTGGTAAAATAGTGCTTTTTCCAATTGTTTATTGTTTCAAAACTTCAAGAATCAGAAATACATCAATGCTTTCCTCCTATATATGATTTTCCAACTCATTCCAACCATTCTAACTTCTACTAACTTCCTTTTGAAGGCTTGTGACGTTGGTCTCCCAACTTAGCCTTTTACAACTTTTGAATTTTGCATTTTTCCATAAAAGCAAATTTTCCAACCTTTTGCTTACTTTTGAAAACTAAGACTCCTAAGCACCTATAAACCATCAAGAATTAACCTATTACATAATGAATTGGTCTTATTGACCTTATTTGAAAGCAAAACTCCTAATTTCTAAAGTCTAGACCTCAAAACCTTCAATGGACAAAGCTTATTTAATGGTGCTCCTGCACCATTAATGCAATGTGTGAGAATGATTTTGGGTAGGGATTTTGGAATTCTAAGACTCAGATACATGACCAATATGGATTTGTATTCAGTGATATCAGTGTGAGGTTTGGACTTGGGCAAAGAAGTTGAAACGGTTAGAAAGGTGATGGAAAAAATTATCCATGAGGATTTCTTGGTTGGCATGGAGATGATACTGGAATGGGAAGTGTTGAGTGTAGGGCTAGAAATTAGTGAGATTGTAATGATTGAAGAGTTGGAGGAGCTATATGGGTTAATGGGGTGCATGTTGTTCATTCGTTGGCCAGAAGGAAAATTTAAATTGCGGTGTCATGAAGAAGCTCAACTTGGCTGGAAAGCATTAAAGCTCTTCATCGAGCTCATGGAAGTGGAAGAGGTTATTGCATAGGCGAAGGAAGAAATGTAGTACATGGAGAGGAAATCGAGACACCAGCAGGAAAGGAAAGGGAAATGCTAGCAGAAGTGAAAGATGAAAGCGATTGGCAAGGTAGCGTTGGAGCCGGGTAGCACAAGTTGATGGAATGCACCCCTGTGTTTTTTGGCTTGTTTTGAAATTTACTTTTTATTACTGTTAGCTATGTATTGATGAAGAATGGACTCTGTCGTAGTTGGTTGGTGAATTCTTTGTTTTGGGTTAGGCGTATGACTTTTGGGTTAAGGGTTTCTATAGTAGGATCACCCAAATGTTAAATTGATGTAGGGGAAATGGGGTCTAGTGTTGGTTTTTTCTGCACGTTAAGTTTCCTTGGTTTGAACTTATTTGCAAAAAAAAAAAAATTGGTTGGGTGAAAAGTGGGAAAGATGATGTAATTTCTATTTTCAAGCAATACAAACAATCTCTTATTACCAACCAAAAAAATAATAATCAACTAGCCAATCAATATTTTTTCCTTCTCAATTGGATCACACATGCATCATTCAATTTCCTATCTCCTTATTCAATATATGCTAACTAATCCTCTTTTCCTTCTATCAATAAGTTAAAATTGACCAAATTATAATAAAATATTTACTAACAGTTAAGTAATCTTACCTTTATCATCTATTGCAAGCCATCAATGGAGTTCCAAATATTTTCCCTCTATAATTGGTCAATGAACCAGTATCAATTAGATCATGTCACAAATCCTTCTCATTCATTTCCTAGCCGATCCTTTAGCAATGAAACAATAGAAGATCCAATGAACCACATTTATTTTTCTTGAATATCAATTACACTGGTTCATTTTTACACAACTGAAGAATCAAGCATCTCCTAATGAAATAATTTTAGCAATAGTAATCATATATACTATAGTTTATCACTTAAACTCACTAAGTTTAAAGCAAATTCAACTATTCAAATCTACTCTAAGAAAACATAGATTCACATGGCTTCTTGATAAGTTCCACATGGCCCTTAAAATATTATTGATTAAACATATTCAACAAACACTAACACTACCTAACTTATGTTATATATTCATACTTCATTAATATTAACAATAAAGTTATCTACAACTCAAAGTTGCCTTGAAACCTTTGGAAAAATTATCCATTCTTAGAATCAACCAAATCATGCCACATAAATCAAATTATTGGTGTGTGGCCATAATCTCTATTATTCATTATGTTCCAAACAATATTGACAATCCATGTTGATCACCGCCAAGATAAATGGTACTAGCATATCAATGAAGCATCCAAGCAAAGAAATAATATTCATTATTGTATTTCTATTATTGATCAAGATATAAGTCCATCCCTATTACATAAACAAACTTGATTGGGATGAGCATATAAAACACGCCCTAATTTTGGGTAAATTTTATGAAGACAAGTGTTGATCAAGGAATCAAATTGAGAAGGATGCATGTTGGGGCATAGAAGATTCATGATGCATCATTAATATGGAAAAATATGATCATTAGAGAAACTCCAAAGAAGCCTCATGGTAGAACTTGACAAGATCTTAGAGAATTTAGACTCTAATTAATCAAAACTAGAAACAAATCTATTACTAAAACCTGTATAGAAGCTAGCACATAATCTTATTAAGTTTACATAATATTTGCAAATAATTTTACAAATTCTAGATAGATGTGAAAATTTGAATTAAATCTCATTTGATAATTATTTTGGTCTGTGGGAGAACATGAAGCTCTCAAATTTTATAAAATTTAAGGTGCATCAATTATGGTTGACACGTGATAGAACAAGAGCAAGTCCAAAGCAAACTAAATTTAAAATTCTCATGTGAGCCTAGGAATTAGACATGAGAAAAAACTATAAATTGGAATTAACTTAATTTATATCTTTTTTAAGTCTTAGAAATTTAATTGAACTGATCCATACAACCAAAAATGATGGAGACACTCCTCTCTTACTCCAAAATTAGTCTAAGGACCCATACCCAACTTAAGCTTTGCAACATTCACACTTTCATATTTACTATCAAAATAGTGACAAAATTTGTCATTTTAAACTATAAAGATGGGAAGTTCATGATTTAAGCTTTCTATATCCAAATATGATTGATAACCATTCAAAATACTAATCCTTCTTAATCAGATGATAGGAACTATCAGAATTATTGAACATTCATCAATACAACAATTGAAAACCATAAACAATTATAACAATCATTCACATAAAATCATTTGCTTTATTTCTATAACTTATATAAAGGATGATTATATTTCCCAAATAGATGTCTTCATTCAATCTCTACTTCTTCCAAGCTTGACTTAGACCAAGCCCTCGTTCTGTCTCCATATCCACAACAACCAATTTTGGCTTCCTATGTTTAACTAAAATCTTGACTTCTCCCACTTCATTCATTCATCCCTTCTTCTCACAAATTACTCATTCCTCTTCTCAAGCTTCATCCCTCAGCTTGCACACATTCTTCTTCCACTATTGTCCCCTCAACAATTCAATCGATCTAATACTAGACCGTCGACTTCTCTGTAGACCCTTTGGCCCTCTGTTTAACCATTGATGCTCTTCTCATCATTCATCTCCTTATGTCTTCTTCATTCAACCTCATGACCTTGTTTGGGCTCTTAGTTTTTGGCCTCCCACTCGACCTTTCTCTCACCATTTGTTCCCCATTCTACCGGCCACTCACATCAGCCTCTTCCTTTTTCAGCCTCTCACCTAACCTCTCTCTTTCCAAAAGGCCCTCGATACTTTGGCCTTCGGCCTTCTTTGACTTCACCCAACCAACCGCCATCATTCCTGCCACTTACCTCTTATTCCCTCTTTCATCATCTCCACTAAACTTCCTGCAATCGTATCCACTCTACAACTGTTAGTAACTGCCCCCTTCATTCGTAACCAATTCCTTTAAAACTATTAACTTCTTTCAACTTGCTTGACTTCATCTATGTTTGACCATTAACCATCCATCTTCTCTAACCACTTATTTCATAATGCCAAAGGAAACTAAAGCACTAATCTTACTTCCTGTCACTGTGGAGACAAGAACTTGAAATTGACTTGATCCCAAGATAAGGGAAATTTATTGATTCATGTGACGCCCCCTGCATCAAACTCCCCAGGGGACAAAAGAACAT
The DNA here is from genome assembly GCA_007258455.2 of Sequoia sempervirens. NCBI lineage: Eukaryota > Viridiplantae > Streptophyta > Pinopsida > Cupressales > Cupressaceae > Sequoia > Sequoia sempervirens. The sequence goes on along the minus strand of VDFB02392976.1, from coordinate 12,518 downwards.
GTGCTCCTGCACATGGGGTAATCATTTATCATTCTAATTCTTCTGCTTCTTCCACAATCTTCCTAGCCCATATGCCACATCCTTCCAACATTGTTGTGCAACACTGTATGCTACCCTCATGAGGCTATCTTCATCAATTACTATCCACCTCCAATCTCCGATCCTCCTTTCATTCACATACAACACACCATAAAAAAATGGAAATATTTCCATGTCTTCAACATTACCCACTTCATCAAAAACATTTGCCATTTCTATGTCATACTTAGCATACCCATCAGTCATTCTTCCCAACCACTCTTCTTACATGGCCAACTGCTGCAAAAAATTATCTTCAGACTCACCTTCCATCTCATGGCTTACCATATTCCTCTCAAAATCTTCCATGACTGCTACATCTTCTATCTGTAACTCTGCAACAACTTATGTGTTATTGTCAACAACCTCCTTCGAAGTGTCCTTCGTTGTCCCACACATCTTCAAACCTTAGACCTTTTTATCCCACTCTTTTTCTATTTCTGCAATTTTTTTCCACAAATCGTCTTCATTATTTTTAATTGGTGTACCTCTTTCTAATTTTCCCGAGACATCCTCGTTAACTTTACCTTGATGGGCTTCAACTTCATTTAGTACTCCTACTTCTAGTTCTATCTCTACATTACCTTCATCACTCTTTTGTTGGTCTTCCCCTTCCTGGACCACTATTGCTCCCATATCCAAATATGCATCTTTATGCTCTTCACCGAATACCATTGCTACCCCTTTTTGTTGTTCAGTACTTTTATCCAACTTCTCCTCTTGCCTATCACACTTGCATTTATTCACCTTAGATTTTCCCTTCTACCTTTTCCTACCTCCTTTCTTCTTCTGATATTTACTCCTTATTTCTTTCTCATCCACAAGCCTCCACATGTCTTCCTCATATTTATAAATTTCATTCAAAGCCTCAAAAGAATCATCATAAACACAATCAAATTGCTTTTCCTTTACCTTACATACACCTTGCTTCTCCTACTGCAACTCCATTGCATGCTCATGGATATTGTCTTTCTTGCCATCCTCTACTGAATTCACTATGCTTCAAGGTCCATGGGGCTTGGTCTCCTCTTCAGATCTCATACCCATAGGCATATTCTCCTTATCATCATTTCCTACAATGTGATTCTCATTTACTGCTGACCTATTCTTAATCACCCATATTTTATTGTCGGGAGCTTTGCGTTGAACTCTCGTGATAGCTACACTTGATCTTCTCAAAGCATATTCTGCTCCTCTTGAAAACATCATCATTATGACTCCTTGCTTGCCAACTTATCTTGCAATCTAGTTTCCACTCATTTTCCTACACATATTTCATTCTTTGTACTTGCTTATTAGTAACAACACGATCAAAAGCATCCATTTCTTTACATTTTAACTATTTCCCTTCATCAATATTTTTCCTTTGCCAACATGGAACTATGTACCCATGATTTGCTATTTTCTTCTTATTATTATAAACTTGTCCATCTATATTCACACTTCTATTCACATGATCAAAACTAACACTCTTCTTTCCAAAATCAACATTATGACCTTCCTTTACCTACTACCCTAATTTTTTCCCTTCATTGGCTTCTTTGACTTCCATCTTTTCCTCTTCATAAGCATATTGTACTACATTTGCAACCTCTTCCAGGGCATCATGAAATTTTGGGCTGCCTTCTCACCTTCATCATCATACTGGAAATCTTCAACATCAAACTCCTCTTCATTTTCAAGAACTTTGCAGGGTACCTCTACTGCAAACTCTTCTAGACACACTACTGTAACTAGTCTCCTCTCATCTTCAACTCTTTCTTTAGGTGTTATTCTTTCCCCAACTTTCATCACCTTCAAGTTCTCGTCCTTGGCCTTCCCTATAGCATTCTTCATACTTGCATACACATTTGCAAACAAAATAAGAGACCACAATGTCTCCATTAGTTTCTTCTTCATGGACACTTCCCTCTTTCCCTTACTTTCTCCTTCTTCCACTTCTTTTGTGCTCCATCTATTAAATTTTTCCATGTTCTCCTCAATGAGAACTTATTTGACCTCTTGTGGTCCATGTTGCTCTATAGGAAACTCCTTGCTATCCCAATCTTTCTTGAACCCTCTCATCCTCTTATCTTTTCCTCTTAAGGCCTCTATACTTTGCCTTTTTTCTGTTCTCAACAATCTCCTTTACAAGCCACTTCACTTTTCTTGTCATTGGTCATACCCAAAAGTATTCTTGGTCTTGGTCCTCAAACCATTGCTTCACCATCTCTATATATCTCCTTAATTCTACCATCGCTCCATCAAAATTTGCATCTTACTTCTTTTTCTTTTCTTTCTTCTTGTCCCTTTTCTCGAGAATTTCTCTACCTGATTGCTTTTGAATTTTCCAACCTTTTCTTGACTTCAAAGCCTATCAATCTCTACACAACACACAACTCTTCAAGAATCTACAATCATCAAATTATCAAATCAATCACAAGCTTTCATTGCCCAAATCTTAGTTAATCTGCACCTCAAAACTTTTGAACAAGAACATTTAAACAATACAATAACTTCCTCTACCTAGATCTTTTGGGATCTGATCTTTTTGCACCACTCACATTCTCCTTCCTCTACTACCTACAGGTCCTAACTAGGTTGCCTCACTTTGGAAATCTACTTAGCGCTCAGAACCTTCTGCGCTCTGATACCAATTGATGGAGACAGTCCCCTCTTACTCCAAAATTAATCTAAGGACCCATACCCAACTTAAGCTTTGCAACATTCACACTTTCATATTTACTATCAAAACAGTGATAGAATTCGTCAATTCAAACTATAAAGATGGGAAGCTCAGAATTTAAGCTTTCTTTATCCACATATGACTGATAACCATTCAAAATACTAATCCTTCTTAATCAGATGATAAGAACTATCAGAATTATTGAATATTCATCAATACAACACTTGAAAGCCATAAATAATTATAACAATCATTCACATAAAATCATTTTCTTTATTTCTATAACTTATATAAAGGATGATTACATTTCCAAAATAGATGTCTTCATTCAATCTCTGCTTCTTCCAAGCTTGACTCAGACCAAGCCCTCGTTCTATCTTTGTATCCACAACAACCAATTTTAGCTTCCTATGTCCGACTAAAATCTTGACTTCTCCCACTTCATTCATTCATCCCTTCTCACAAACTACTCATTCCTCTTCCTAAGCTTCATCCCTTGGCTTGCACACATTCTTCTTCCACTATCTCCTCAACAATTCAATCAATCCAATACTGGACTATCAACTTCTCTACAGACCATTTGGCCCTCTGTTCAACCATCAATTCTCTTCTCATCATTCCTCTCCTTATATCTTCTTCATTCAACCTCATGACCTTGTTTGGGCTCTTAGTTTCTGGTCTCCCACTTGAAATTTCTCTCATCAGTTGTTCCCCATTCTACCAACCACTCACATCATCCTCTTCCTTTTTTGGCCTCTCACCTGACCTCTCTATTTCCAAAAGGCCCTTGATACTTTGGCCTTCGGCCTTCTTCGACCTCACCCATCCAACCGTCGTCATTCCTACCACTTACCTCTTATTCCCTTTGTTAGCATCTCCACTAAACTTCCTACAACTATATCCACTCTGCAACCATTAATAACTTCCCCCTTCATTCGTAACTAATGCCTTTAAAACTATTAACTTATTTCAACCTGCTCAAATTCATCTATGCCTGACCATTAACCATCCATCTTCTCTAACCACTTATTTCATAATGCCAAAGGCAACTAAATCACTAATCTTACTTCTTGTTGCTATGGAGACATGAACCCGAAATTGAATTGATCCCAAGATAAGGGAAAATTATTGATTCATGTGATGCCCCTGCATCAAAAAATAAAATGTTTTCAAATAAATAGTTGATGTCCACTAGCCAACTTAGATACACCAAACTTGGTAAATTCACTATGCCAATGCAACATTTAAATAAAATAACTATAAATAGATTTTAGAATAATTAAAGGTTATTACTTTTGATTACAGTATAAAGCACGTGTTGCCTACCAAATAGATTTAACACACAAACTAAACAAAGGAAAATGTACGATACTTAAATTCAGCCACCCTAAGCACTAGCCAAGGTTTCATTATGGAATTTAAATGGGGAGAATTACATAGAGAATAAAGAAAACCAACCACATAGTTATTTTGAGTCATCCCTTATAAAATTATACAATCAATGCAATAAGTAGTGACCATGAATATAGGGTAGGGAGAAAAACTATTACAAATATGGGTCGAAGAACTAAAAAGAAACATATAGAACTATAATTTAATATCTTAATTTTTTTTGTCACTATAAATAATCCCATAGGTTGTAAGTGGTTGTTTAAAAATAAATCTAAAATAAATGTTATGTTGGAGAGGTACAAGAGATGTACAAGGCTAGACTGGTAATAAAAATTTTGCCCCAAGTTGGGGGAATAGATTTCAATGAAATTTTCTCTTCTATTCCTCAATTAAATATTTTTAAATTCTTTCATTTTATTGTTGGTTCTTGTCATATAGAAGTAGATAAAATGGATGTTAAAGCTACCTTATTCTATGTGAATCTAGAAGAATAAATTTATATGAAATAACCTAATAATTTTATAACTTTAAGGGAAAGGAAAACCTAGTTTTTTAGTCGAAGATATTTTTTATATGGTTTGAACTAGTCACCAAAGATATGGTATCAAAATTTTCATGTTTATTTTTGGAAGTGAAGTTTATTAGAAGTAAATTGTATTATTGTTTTAATTATAAACAAGTTGATAATTATCTTTTAATCATTGTCTTAAGTGTTGATGATATGTTGCTAATTGGGAACAATAAGGGAATGATTAGGAAACTTAAAACTCAAATTTTAAGTAATTTTGATATCAATATTTATGGGTGATAAACTAAATGTATTAAAATTAGTAAGGATCATGCTAACAAATATTATTGATTAATATGAAGAACCTCCTACAACATACTAGCCAAACATGAAATATAGGAAATAAATGCTTGAAATAAAAATATAATATATTATTATATTGAATTTAGTAGAACTTTTGCTGGGATTTACTAGCAAGATGGAGAAATTAAAGTAATCAATTATAAATTTAGATTATAAAAATAATAAAAATGAATTATGTCACAGAGTAAACATATTTTAATGTGGTTCACCCAATGTGGGCTATGTCCACAAAATAGCCAACCAATATTATTTAATATCTAGCAAAACACATACTACAATGTTACATTAACTTGCAACAATATTCACAACTATGTATACACTCACAAAATATCTTCTAACTTCAATTAGCAACCTGTGTTGTTCAATCCTCATTTACCCAACATGCAAAATTGCTACCTATGCACTGATGCATATTACTTCACCTTCTTCACCTTCTTGCACGTGCCCTTTCACCATTCACATTTGTAGCAAAGAAAACAATCATTTATGGAAATTTTAAAATTGTTTTACAACCAAAATTATTCACAATTTTTCATTAAAATATATCAATTTTTTCTTCGAGAATGTTGCCCCAGACCCGCACCATGGGCTTACCCCCCAGGCCCTCGCCAAGGGGATGGTCCCTCGGACCTCTTAGGAGGGGATCTGCCCCCCTCCACTCCCTTGTTGATTAACTTGGGGGGAAAATGTAGCTACCAAAGTGGCCAAAATATTAACTCAAAACATGATTAGGCTCCATAAACCAACAAATTTGTTACAAAATAGCATTGGCCTCTTTAAGGTGGAAACCTCGTTTGAGAAATGATCAATATACTATAATTTATACATACTCAAACAATAGATTATGAGTTATATTTATACTAATTCTATTCAAGGTAACTAATATTTCCCAAGCATATGGGATGATATAAAATAGATAAAAGGGATCAATTATAAATCATGTGTCCAAAGACTTCTTTACAATAAAAAGGAGTCAGTACTAAGGGGTCCTAACATCACCTCCCACTTAAAAATATTTTCCCTCAAAGGTAATGAGAAGGAAAATATTATTGAACTTGGTGAAGTGGTTCCCAAGTACCATATTTAGGTTGCATTTCATGCCACTAGATTAGGACCTTGATAATTTTATAATTGTAAAGTTGCTAGAAGTGTGTATTTAAGACCACTTCTAGGTAGAGTAAAATGGATCCATCAACATCTAGCTTAGGAAGAATAGTTTGAGCAGTTAACTTTTAGCCAACATTTTTTTTTAAACAAGAGACATGGAAAACAAGATGCACACAAGAGGAAGGTGGGAGTTCTAGTTTGTAAGTGATGGGACCAACTAATTCAAGAATTTTGTGAGGACCATAGAACTAAGGAGAAATATTTTGATTACCTTTCATCCATTAGGAGGATTATTTATAAGGTTATAACTAAAGGAAAACCATATTTCCAAACTAAAATTCACATTCAAAATGGTGTTGATTAACTTGTTGCTTCATGTAATTTTGAACCATGTAGATGTTATCACTAAGGATCTAAAGAATGTTATCCTATGTGTTGACGATTTTATCCACTACATTGATTAGAGAGCTACCAATAATGTAAATGAGAAGGGATGGTCCAAGTTCTACCCATAAACTACTTCATATGGATTCACTTTTGTAGATGTGTGATATGAGGTATTGTACCACTATTCTCCAAGAGGTAAAAATTTGACCCAATGGTGTTGTTGCTAAGATGAAAATAAAATTAGATATTTTTCCATGAATTTATTGAATATTTCCATTTTACCATTTATTTGAGGATTATATCTAGAGAAATTTTTTAAAGTTTTGCCTCCTCTACTAAATAATTCTTTCAAAATTTGTCCTGTAAATTCGGTATCATATTCAAAGACTATAGAAGAGGGAATTCCTTGAAGATGGAAAATTTTATCAAGGTTTGGGATATATGGTAGAGGTGTAGAGATGGAAAAATAAAAAAAAGTGGGCATATTTGGAGATTCAATCCTCTACCATCAACTTGAATAATTTTCCACCATGCTTGGGAAGTCCTTTAATGAGATCCAAGGAAATATCTATTTAAATTTGAGTAGGAATAGGAAATTTTGGGAGAAATCCTAATGTTTCCATTGTTTCACCCTTGTTATGTTGTCATGTATTACACTTAGTAATTAATTTCCTAATATACTCATTAAATCCATGTCAAAGGAAAGTGTAACACACTTTCTCATAGGTTATCAAAAACCTTGAATGACCAATTGAGGGAGAGGCATGCAATTGATGAAGGATTTTAGGACATGAAGTAGAATAGGAAGTAAAAATAGATTTACTTTATACCATAAATAATATCCATTCCAATAGTGATTTGGGGATGAAAAAGGCTCAAATAAATCATGGATGAGATGTTGTCTAGTTTGGTGTTAGAGCCATCCTTTCTAAAGTTCATGTAGCTAATTAAAAAAGGAAATAGAAATTGCATAAAATGTGACATGATCCTTAGATTTGTGTGAGAGAGAATCATCAACCATATTCCCATTTCCCTTCTTATAAGTGATCTCATAATCATACCCCATGACTTTTGTGACCCATTTTTATTGAATTGGGGAGGATACCCATTTGTCCAAGAAATATTTGAGACTATGGAAATCTATTTTGATACAAAATATTTTCATACCGGTTAGTGATATGAGTTATAGACCCCAAATCCCCAAGGTCTAATAATTTTCCAAGTGCTAAGGGTGTCAAATTTGGGAAAATTACCACAAACCTATCTTCAGGTTTGACATCTAAGGACCAATTATTGAGGTGGTTAAAACCTCCTTCACTTCTAGATCTGCAAACAATTATCTTACAATTAACTATACCCATTGTATTGTGTATCCCAATACTAGTGTCATAATTATCTTACAATAACTATACCCATTGCATAGTGTATCCCAATACTGGTGTCACAATATACCTATGTGATATTTTGGATATGTAAGGGCGAACACTACTTAAACATATGATCTTCCATAGTATTTATCAATGAAAGAGCTTTGTGATAACCCCTTTTAGTTATAGACATTTAGACATGGCAACAGAACGCATACACTAAGAAAAATTGAAAGATGTTTGAATTGATTTATTTTGAGTGTGTTGAGGATGATGGGGAGACAAATCTAATTACATATTGGTTCCTTTATCTAATTGGGAAACAAATTATATGTGTTCATACAAAACTTTAAATAATTGATGCATTAATCAACACACCATAAAAGACTAGGTTTTCCATAGTCCACAAGCAAGCTAGGCTCTACACATACATTCAAAAAAACCACACATAGTTACAAAATATTAAATGACTCTACTTATTAATCTAGAAGAGTGATCATATATATCTTTTATTAAGTTATAAAGATACCTTACAAAGGCTTTACAAGGATTTTATAGTCATTTGGTTGGCAAACTAAACATGAAACATCCAAAAATACATAACATACACATGGATACACTCAATGAACATTGATTCTTACACTAATCATTCAATCTAAAAAGGTTACACATGTTATAACAAATTTTGGGATAAAACGATATCATCACAATACAAAAAATATCTATACACATAACTAGAAGTTGAGACCTAGGGCTTCCTATGAATATTTTTTCTTTTGTGGGCCTTGTAACTATTTCTCTAAGTAAAGAATGTTATTCTCCTTAGATACCCTTTTAAAAATGGACACCAAGGTAGATATACCCACAAGGAAGTCTGTCAAATGTCAGAATTTCATGCCGCCTAGGAAACCCTAGCCTCAATCTCCACCAATGCACAACAAACAAAGCATCCTCTACAAGAAATATCTAATTGATAAAAAATGTGAAAGAATATTTGTTGACCCATGCCATACATTTTCATTGATGATTTGTTGGATTGAGTGAAAGAACAAGAAAAATTACCCATAAAATTCACCAAAAATAGCATCCTAGAAGTGTTGTGTGATAGAGAAATTTTTTGCAAATGATAAATGAGGTATAGGTGCCACATAATCCCTTAGATTCATGAAAAATATATAAATTTCATTAAGGAATTTACTTACGTTGAAGTTAAGATAGTTGTAGTGGTAGTTGGGAGTTATTCCTTTCAATTTTTCCTATTGCAAAAATTTGACCCCCTACTAGATGTGAAAATTTGACCCAAACTAGGACACGACATAACAAATTGACTCATAGAAGAGATCAAATTGGTGTCTAGAGGGAAAATTGGCCCAATATGCCCTAGCAGAGATTCAGACCCATATCAGATGTATTTGAACCCTATTGCTATATCCGCAATGTCCTGATGACCCTCAAATCCCCAAAACATCTTACCTTTTAGGAAAAATATAACCATTAGGATGAAGCAAAAATGGAGCCTCCATCGGGTCCTCTTTGTTAGGTTTTTCAAGTGCATTAGGAAATGGTGAAACATCCACATTCATATGACCATTTTGGGCAGTCACGAAAGTTTGAGCAAGAAATAGAAAGAAAAAAACCAATTAGCACCATTCTTGTCCTCGGGTATCAAAACCTTCACAACATCTTGATACCCTCAAAAACTCTACAAGACTAAATATTGTTAAAAAATGCCACCAACCGAATTTGTGGGGAAAAGACCCCCATTAAGTCAAGTTCTCATTGACCACTTATTTGGTTCACTTACCAATCTCCACACTACCTTCCTCTTTGTTCTGATGCCTTTGTGGAATTTCAACATCCATGTTTCAACCATGCGAGAGAAACAAGTGAATCTACCAAGTGCAATAAGAAATTGGTTCAAATGGAAAGTTTTGTTGATGATGTCAGCAAGGATAATTTCAACATGATGTCATTGGTGGAATTAGAGAGATTTGGATGAGGTAATGTCATGATGATGTAAGAAAGATGGGATGATGTCAACATGATATCATCAAGGTATAGATTTGGGAAGATGAGATGGAACAAGATCATGCAGACAAATTCATCTAAATCAGATTAAATGATTTAAAACATGGAAGTTCAGATGGCCAAGGAAAAATTGCAAAAGGAAGAATGTGAGAAGATGGACTCTATATGTCCATAGGGATTAACTTATCCAATTTTTAGAGTTTACTACATTTTCAAAAAAAAAACTCAACATGGGGACAAAGCAAAAAATTCATTAACAATTTGAAATGGACAATTCATATAGAAGACCCACAAGACCAGATGGGTACACCTTTCCCATAAAGAAAGAAAAATCAAGTGAACCAAATGAATATTGAAAGGTGAAGTTTACTTGGACATCAAGAACCTGCAAGACCTATACTTAGTCATTTTTTAACTTTTCAAAACCTTATTGAAAGGATATGATCCAAACTGAACATTACCAAAAAACCCAACTGATTGGGATGTTGTGGGGAAAAAAAACTTATCTAAATGGAGGAATAAAAATCACATGAGCATAATTTTCACTCAAATTTTTTTACAAAACTTAAAAAGGAAACTAGCCCTAATTTTGTATGCTCTACCCACTAGTGCTGAGAAATTTGGACAAAAAATTACCCATAATAGATATATTGGATTAGTTATAAACTAGGGAAAATATGGATAAGGAAAAAAATGAAACGTTAAATTTTCGGTGCCAAAATTGGCTCTAGTTGGGGACGTGTGTCTTTTGTAGGTATGACAAGAATCTAGATCTTTGAGAAAACCAAAAGGGGATAGTGAAACGGGATTGACTCATGAAATATAACAAACATATATACAAGACAAAAATACACCAAAAAAACTTATGTTACAAAGGTTCCAAGAACTTTTCCCTCAAGAAAAGTAGTGCTTTACGTGCTAACCATAACCTAGAAGCTCCAAGTAATCTCCATCTATGCTCTTGAGGTAAAATGTTCCTTGACGACATCCTTCACTAATTTGATAGGGCCCAACCCATAGGGCATAAAATTTATCATGCCTTCCCTTGTTTTCTAGTCTATAATTTCACATGAGGATAATATTCCCTTTGAAACTCTCCTGTTATGGCCCTCTTATCAAAGAGGTACTTCATTTTCTATTGTTTCATAATATTCCTTTCATGGGAAACCCTTCTTGTCTCTTCCAATTTGGTAAACTTATGTATTCTTTGGGAGATGGCACTTTCCTCTTCCCCTTCAATCTACTACATCAACTTATACACTAAAAATTTGAGGTTGGCTAGCAACTTGGCCTAAATACCATACACCAATTAAATGTAATTCTCCCAATAACATTCTTGTAAGTTATTCTATCTACCCAAATAGAAAATTTTATTTTATCATCCCACCTTTTCTTTTTCATGATGCTTTCATTGCTTGATTCAACTTTTGTGTTTCCTTATGGATGATAAGGTGAAGAATGTGTTAAAGAGATCCAATATTGTGAATACATGCAAACAAAGTCCTTTGATCTAAAACAAATTGCATTATTAACAATAATTCTTGATGGCACACCAAAATTGGTGATTATATTATTTAATAGAATTCAATCACCACTTTTGAGGTTTTGTTCCTAATAGGGATTGTCTCCACCCATTTTGTAAAATGGTCAGTAGCCACCAATATCAGAATGTATCTGTTGCTAGAATTTTCTTCTATTTCCCCTATGAAATCAATACCCCAATCTTGGAGTGGAGCCTCTACTAAGACGTAATTGGAAGTGCAACTATAAATTTCAACTTACCAAAAAACATTTGTCAAGCATCATTATCTTTTAATAAATTTTTCCACATCCCTGAATAATATGGGACACCAATAACCCATCCTCATTATTTTATAAGTGGTGGTCTTTGGCATATAATTTCCACCACATAATCCATGATGGTATTCCTCAACAACTCTTACTATCTGCTCTCCATGTAGACACCTTAGGAGCACACTATCTAGGTTTCTCCATATCAGTTGTCCAAGTTCCAGGTACATACCTCTGAGATTCAAGTTTCAAAGTCCTTTTTTTCTTATCATTCAACTCAAGAGGAAAATTCAAGTTCTATAAATAAAATATTATATCCTTATACCAAGGATAATATTTCAACTGACATGGGACAGTAGTTGGGTGAGATTTACCCAATTTACTTCAGCAAGATTCAAATTCACCTCAACCATTAATTTTGCTAAGGCTTTACCTCCGACCAACTTTTTTTTTTACCTTTGTGTCATACTCTCTTGTTGATCTATTTGCACCTTTTTCTTGATGCCTCTTATTGCACAAAGATGTTTGTGACAACTGTATGTGGCACAATAGTGGTGATCTTGGCCCTTACAAGGTAGGGTCTAAAATTTCACAGCTTTAACAAGAGCATAGGCATGCTTCTCCATCATAGAATAGTTCAATTCAACATATCTCAATGGTAATTTGAAGAAAATCATTGTTTGTTTATAACCATCATCATTTTTCTTTAATAGAACAACAACAATAGTATAGAAAAATGCAAAAGAAATTAATTGGAAAGGCTTAGAATAGTCTAGAATTTCTAGCACTAGTGCCTTCTCAAGTGCATATTTTATTTCTAAGAAGGAATTAG